>CAAKHF010018138.1:1761-22205 GCA_901007745.1 Hippocampus kuda | reverse complement strand
ATTGTGAAAATTGTGAGTGCCCATTGTTGTGCACGTGCAGGTGGAAGTTGGAGATCAATACCCTCAGTTCACACCACCTTGGAGTCACGATCCAATATTAATCTCTCTGCGCCACATATGGATCTGCAAAGCATCTGTTATTGTTTGATAATTCGCACCGTGAGGAGATTTAGCTGCGCCGTCTGACGCTGATGCCGGATTAGAATCCAACCGGTGACTACATTGAACGCACCTTCATGTCGATTGATAAAATGCTTTTTTTTTTTTTAAAGTTCGGACTTTTTTCACGCGGCTTTGGTGGTAAGTGACAAATAACCCTTTAGCGCTTTTGCTCCCTCTTTCCCCCCCGAGCGTACTTGGCTTTTCCAATAAGACCGTAAGCGAATCTGGCACCCAGCGACCGTAGCGCCTCCGCGAGATCCGACCCAAAGAGGCCGTCGGGAATTGTGCGGCTTTTAAACAAGAACGCAGCGGTAAGCGTTTACTGACAGCCTCTGAGTGGTGTGGAGCCCCCCACCCTCCCCCCCTCCCCCCCCCCCCTTCCACCTGTCCGTCCTCCTACCGCGCCACTCTCACTGATAGCTTAATGGTGTCAACAGGAAAGAGAGAGTCCCGACTCCTTTATCGGGACAAAATCTTGGAGCCATCACCTTCTCTGTTTGCAGTAATTGCGGTGGCGGCGTGGACTCTGCGAGGGGAGGGGGAGGGGGGTAGGAGGCAAATCATAAGGCTCAGCTTCAATCCACTTGACCGAGCGGGTCAAAGGAAATAAATGACTTTCCTTTGACCGGCGCTGCATCCATCTCCTCGGTGTCAAGGACACGGTGGCCTGTCTGCCACGTTAAAATGAAAACACACCAGTGCTGCTGTAAAAGCCTTTCTTTATCCGTCGGCCGTTTCCGTTTCCACCCAAGTTGCGAAGTGGTGGCTAGTAAAGAAGTACAAATACTTTTGTTACTGGACCTGTATTTTTTGATGATATTTTTGTTTTAAATGGTCTCCCTATATTTGTACTTTCTAATCCCTATTTTGTTCCCCCCTCCCGCCCTCAAAAAGGCCTATTCAGTACATGCCACAATATAACGGTAAAGAAGTACTTTTCTCTAAATGAATCACCTCAAATGATTTCCGCATAGGTCTTTGGCACTGAGGTGACCCAACATGGCAAAAAAGCAAAGGGTGTATTGCTTCTGCTTGAACACAAAACAGCAACTAGGTGAGTTTTTCATTGAATAAGGGATACATTTAAAGAAATAACCACATATGTGATTTTGCGAATATGAATAGATACTGTGCGAGAGTTTACTGTATTCGTCATGACAGTATGACCTCACTGTCCCTCAGTGGGCCCACACTGCCGTTGCACATCAACGCCGTCAATTATTCGATGAATTTTGAAGAGTGCAACCGCATTTGCCGCTGCACATCAACCCCATCGATTATTATATGAATTTTTAAGAGTGTAACCGCACTGGTCGCTCAACGTGGGAAAATAATGACGTTGGTTGGACTTGTCGGCTGAGGACGCGCCTTTGGCACACGAGCAGACATGGCAAGGGGTAAAAGCAGATGGCTCACCAACAGTTCCTCTACCTGTAATGCTTCACGCGCATGGATAAGACACCCTGCAGCCCCTCGAGAGGGGAGGTGGCGAGAGGGTACTTGTATTCAACTAGCGAACAAGCCTGAGCACCGCGCAACAGCTCTAATTATTTACCAGACGGCCTCACTGCGGTTTATTATAAGGTCTGAAAGAGCACCTGCAGGAGGATAAAGCATGCCGGCGTGAAGAATGGACGCCGTCCTTCCCCGCTTAGCCTCGTTAGCCACCTTGGAGACGCTGCCAAAGCATGGTGCGGACAAATCCAAACGGAGCATTTCATGATGTCCCGCTTTTTCCTCCTGGCTCACATACTCCAGTCCATCTTTTTCATTGGCTGCCCGAGCGCCAGATGGAAACGGGCGACTCTGCTCCACCCTGGGGGGAGACCTCGTTTTGAGCAAGTCCGGTATGTACCGGCGAAACCCACAGGGACCCTCTCGTGGGTTTAGACCTCATTTTAGTACAAATTCCTCAGTAGGAATTGATCAAAGTACAAGTCCTGGAATGCACACCAAAATGTCGGCTTCAATCCAAAATGGCGGACTTCCTGTTCACTTCTCGGTATATGTCCTTGAGACGTTTTCGTGTGTGCTGTTATGATGGATATGGCTACCAAATTCCATGTGAATGGGTGAAAGTGGTGTTGTGGACTAATATTCTTAACCTTCTAGAGCATTGGTCTCCAACCCCCAGGCCGTGGACCAGTACCGGACTGCACAGAAAGACTAAATAACTTACATTAGTTCCGTTGTATTCATTTTGGAATCTGAAAGATGTTTTATTTTGAAAAAATTACCGGATTCATCCGTCTACAGTATGTCACTCTTGACGCAGGTGAAGGCGGGGCTTCTCAGTCACGTGATAGGTTACCACTAAAACGAAACCCAAGAGCTAGCAATATGAGGAAAAAAAAAACGTTTTTCCTTTGGGGAGGGGAAAGGCCTCAGCCAGGAGACAGAAGAGGAGCCAGTGACTTTCAAGAAAAAGAAAGCTACATTTAATAGACAATATCTGGAGTCCTACTTAAAATACAGATTTATGTCACCGGGAGATTCCCACGTACCAAGCGTGGATAATATGCGGCGATGGTGAGTCGTATTTTTCATGCACTTTGTATGTGCGGTGTATCTTATTTTGAAGGCACATTTAAACATTACCGTCGCGACCAGAGAGCGTGTTGCGGCCAGATAGAACCTTCCTCGTGACATGATTCGTGTTTATTATTATGTTACGAAAATACCACAGTTTTCATGCAGGCCTTAAAGGCCGGTCCCTGAAAATATTGTCTGACAAAAAAGGTTGGGGACCACTGTTATAGGGGGCGCTACCAAGTGACTTCTGGGGGTTGCATTCGAGAACATCAAACTATGATATCATACTCGACTTACATTTGGTGGGGTTGAAAATCAATCAAAAGGTTCACACACACACACACACACACACACACACACACACACACACACACACACACACACACACACACACACACACACAAACCGTGAGTAATACCATATCAATGTACACAATGGATTTATTTTTGATTTGTTTAGCACATTTTGGAACGGATAGCTTCAGTCACAGCATGAACGAGCATAGGCAGGCGTTCACCGTTTGTCTGCCACTCTGCGGATGGATGAGCTCAACAAGGACAGCCAAGGGGGACATTTGTATCGTATATATCCGACTCTCGGCCTTTGGGTGACACCTCAGACGCCTGCACATTCTTCTTCCATGATTGTCTTTTAGGGCTGTCACAGCGAGGCCATTAGGTGTCAGCTAAAAGCCAAAGTAAGTGGCGAGGACAGCGAGCGCTCGTTTGTCATCATCAACAGCAAAACACTTGTATGATCACGCGCCCCGTCGACGAGCCGACGTAAATCACCCGGCGCACCTTCGAGGGATTCCGGAATAAAAATCAGCCAGCATTAGGGCCGGCTGCTCACAATTTTTCACATAAGTAAAGACAGGTTTATAATCACCTCACATTCAATGCAATATAATCGTCAACAAACTCCATTTATGATCTGCTCGCTATAGTGCCCAAGCTGTAAACTATGGCCTAGCTTGAATATATTCAGCCAGAGAAGTCAAAGAGGGCTTACGCTGTTTTCGTAAACTTTGAAGCATCAAGTCACCTTGTTTTATGTCTCTTCGTGAACACGGATTAATTCTTCAATATATGAATTATATGAATTTTCTGTGAACAGTGAGGACTATTTAGTCTTTCATTAAGAGAGCTACACGCTATATTAAGATACTGTCCCATCATCTGTCTCGAAACAAAGTCCTGCGAGGCAGAAATTTCACATGAACTCACAAAAAAGAAATCAATAAATAAATTTTAAAAAAAAGTATACTATACTGCTATTGTATTTGCGCCATTGCTAGCCGAGCGTTTCTGTACGAAACTGGAGGCGGAAGCATTTTAAAATGGAAATGTCAGCTTGAAAAGACTTGCTTTGGAAAATAATTGTCTGCCCTCTGGAGGGATCCCAGTGTTTCAGAAAAACTCACATTGGTTGGGACATATTTTGTTTTATTTGCCGCTGCTTCCTTGTTTGTCAGTGAGTGTGTTTGTTTCATTAGCTGCATTTAGTTCACATCACAGTTCACAGAGTCAATTGATTCGTGAGTAGCTGGCACTCCACGTTCAAATGAAGATTTTTGGTTGTAAATACTTAATAGTGAAGATTATTGACCCGATCTTTTTCAAGCTTATCATTTGGACACTTTTCAAACCTCAGACAGAAGAAAAGTAGCGGCCGTTTGAGTAGTGACGAAACTGAAAAATCGGTACAAAAACAGCCCAATTGTCTTCATGTGTTTTATTCGACCTGAGAGTCATAAACAACCCTCATAGCTTTTTTGTTTTTCCAAGCTTCAATAACAATTTTGAACATCTTGAAGGAAACTAAGATGTGCATGTTCAAAAACCTTAACAACAACCTTTAGTCTTCAATTCACCTTCTATAGTTGTTTTCATAAACATGGAAGACAATTCAATGAATATAAAGGATATTTTTACACAAATTGACGACAATTTAATGAGCCTGGCATACCTCGTAAAAAACACTGAATATGATTTAACCTGTGTTTTCATACACACTGACAATAACTTTGATGTTTCAATTAAGCTAATGTACGCCATGTTACCAATGAACCGTGCATGCAGTTCATGTTTTTGTAAACACTGAAGATGAATCGGACTCTCCAGGAGCACTTGCTGTTGGTAAATTAAACCAGATTTTTATATTTTGGGAACTTAATGGATGCCTATGATGAAGAATTTGACATTTTTTTTTAGAATCTTGAATTAACCTAAAATACGTGTTTGCATAATCCTTGCGGATAATTTAGAATGGTAAACATAACCACCTCAAATATTCTGTTGAACCCCCTGAACTGCTTGCCAGCCTATGGCAGAGCACACATAGACAACCATTCACTCTCACAATCCAAGGAGGGTCCTACAAACCTACCGTGCGTGTTTTTGGAATGTGGGAGGAAACCGGAGCACCCGGAGAAAACCCACGAAGGCACGAGGAGAACATGCAAACTCCACAAAGGAAGGCCAGGGCCCAGAATCAAACACACGACCTCTTGCACGGTGTGACTTTTTGTTCTTATAGATCCATCCATCCATTTTCTGAACCGCTTTATCCTCACAAGGGTCGCGGTGGGTGCTAGAGCCTATCCCAGCTGTCTTCGGGCAGTAGGCGGGGGATACCCTGACCCGTTTGCCAGCCAATCGCAGGGAACATAGAGACGAAAAACCATCCACGCTCACACCTCGGGACAATTTAGAGTGTTCAATCAGCCTGCCATGCATGTTTTTGGAATGTGGGAGGAAACCGGAGTACCCGGAGAAAACCCACGCAGGCATGGGGAGAACATGCAAACTCCACACATGGAGGCCGGAGCTGAAATCGAACCCGGTACCTCTGCATTGTGAGGCTGACGCACTAACCACTGGAGGACTGCCCATTCAATATATAGCCTGTATTATATATTTTGTTCACCCTTTCAGGGGCAGCGGTTACTCCAGTGGACAGCTTATCATGTTATCAGGTTACAGGGTGCATGAAAGGGTTAAAGTAGTGCGGTCGTGCTGACCGTGAAGAGGATAACTGGTGTAAAAAAAATGGATGGATGGATTTTTGACAACTTATCATTTTGGATGACATCACCTAATGTACTGCACACCATTTTGTCAAACGAGAGGAGAATTCAGCGTATGCACATTTTCACAAACACTGACCAATTTTACGGAAATAACAGATGCATCGCAATTTAGAGTTGAGTGGAAAATGTGTTTATTTGAGTGAATGAAATAGTTCATGTACAACTTAGAGTGTTGCGGGGATGCGGCGGTTCTTTGCGCTTTACTACTGTGCTGTCAACAGAACATTTGTGACTCCAAGTTGTTTGTGTTCAATGTCCGCAAACTGTCGTATATGCCCAGAATTCGGGGAGATGAATGGACCAAATTGGCCATTAAAAAGAAGACGTGTGGTAACCTCTGGGAGCGGAGCGAGTGGTACAAGCGCTACCAGCATTGGCGTCTTTGATTGGCACCGCAGCGGCGCCACGTAATTGACTTTCCAAAAAGAGAGGTAAACATCGCCATGGCCACGCTCGAAGGCCAGTCGCTGGACTGACCTTCATGGAGGCGAAGGTAAGCGAACCAAGTGGAGACTGCCGTGGGCACTTTGCAGTTACTGGCTGTCATCCGACTGCAGCTTTGACACCAGAGCTGTAATTTTTATCCAGCCTCTGATATTCCCTATTTCTCATTCCAACATTGAAGGGAGGACACCTTCCTCAAGGTTCCTTACACGCCATGTTTCTCCACCGATAAGGCTGTGTGGTGCCGGGTGCGATGACTCACACACTCGTGTTTTCATTTCAAGATTTATTTAGCTATGACACATATTTTACATTAGAAAAACGCTTGTTTAGTAGAAAAAAAGTTTTTTTTTTGGAAGAATGGCTACAGGATTTGCGAGTGAATGGATGAAAAGCTATTTGTTCAATTGGGACATTCCCTGTGGCACACCTAATTGGCACACTAACGTATACTGTGGTTGGGAATCACTCATCATCTTGGGCTCTTGTTCACAAATGAGGAAAAACTTTTATTTTTTTTCACATTACCAGTGAAGAATAAGCGATAAATTGCTATTATTTTTGTTCACGTTGCTGTCAGTTTGGAATCAGGAAACCAAAACAAAGCATGTTCTGAATAGTCATTGTCATTTTCTCTTTCTAAAAACGAAAGAGGGGAAAAAGAAAAAAAAATCGCTGAAATATATATACCGGTATATTTTTTTTTGAGGCCATACCGGCCAATCCCGTGCCTGGGTGACAGCGGTCTTGCGAGGCTTGCACTGGCCCGAGCTGACAAGCTATTTGTCCAGTTAATTGCACAACCCAAAGAGGCCGTGCGAGGATGTACGCCTGCGTTTCTCTGCGTTGTAAATCAAAATGGGCCACGCAAATTGGCTGTGGAATATTTAAACATGGCCGCCGCCGGATTAAATTGCTCTCACATGGGCTGCGTGTGTGCAGTATTAATGGGAACCACTAACGCACGCACGCTTGCCAAACATTTATGATGGATGTCGGGAAGTTTAATTGGTCATAATGGGTGCGTTGTATAAAGAAAAAAAATTATACATGCAAGCAGGTGTGATGCCTCTGAGCATCAATGTATATCGGGAAGCCATACTGATTCAACATTTGCAAAGACAGCTACCTGAGAATTTTACTGTTTCTGTTCTTCAAAAATGCTTCAAGGTGCCACAAGATGGCGCCAAAGCCCTGTTTAATAGAAAATAGTATGTTGGCGTTGCTAAACTGAGACAAGAGAAATACGTTTTGTGCATCAGGTAGGAGTTTAGTTTAGCCTGGGTTGTTCACAGAAAAAACGTTATGACTGAGCACACTTGGGAGCATTTTTTCCCCCGAAATCATCGGTAAGCAATTCATTTTCAAGGATCATCAAAGATGAGTTTGAAATAATAGTGCTTTGGGTTTATATTTTGGGGTAAAATTAGGTTCCAAACAATTATGAAATCACTTTAAGGGTTATTCATTATTTACAAGTTGTTTGTGCTGTGCTTCGGTCTCTAGCCCCCACGAAGAGCAAGGGTGCACTGTATTGTGCCGCCCTTTTGCTTTTTTCTGCCTTGAATAGAGTTCATGGATAAATACAAAAGAGCAGTGGAGTGAAGTGAGATGCACTTGATTAGTTTCGGCAAAGATGGCCGCTTTCGCTTCCTCTGCTCAATCTTAATTAGTGAGCTGAGATGCTTCCGCAGACCCGATGAGGTCAAAGATGTTCATTTTCCACCTCAGTGGGGACTCTTCCTTGCATCGCCCCATTTTAGTATTGACACTGTGGGGGGTGGGTAATCATATTAGCGACTGCCCACCAATACCACCACCCCCGGGCTATTTTTAGACTGCGGTTTATTTGTCGTCATTTTGCTTATATCTTTTGGTCCAGGTGGCAGTTACGATTGAATAATATTAATATTACAACCAGGATATTGTGTGAATTCGTGTAACCGTGCGTAAATCATCATATTGATTTCTATCGCGCATGGTGGCAGTTATCATGAATAACTAGTGAGAGGCGCGATCGCATCAAGAATAAGAATAAGAAAACCTTCATTCGTCTCACAATGGAGACATTCCCAATTACAGCAGCAAAGTTATGACAGGAAGAAAGTAGAAGAACAAAAAGTATAGGAGTTACTGTAAAGGCAGCCACTCTCGCGGCATCTTGAAGTCATAATAACTTATGTACGTAATAATACAACACAACACATAAAAATAGTAATTTGTGACATACTAATTACAAGAGATGAATGTGTCACGGTAAGGCAGCTTTGAGCACCCAATCGTCGGGAAGCAGGGTGGCTGGGGAAAGTGTGCACCTTTAATTCCCCAAAACATAAAACAAAGAAAATGAGGGATGATCAAAACTAAATTAAAGAAAGTCCCAACAAACCCCTAGTAAGAGTAACAAAACACCCAGCATTACTTGACTTGGATAGAACACCCCCCCAAAAAAAAATATATGAAAATAAGGATGGCAGGATTCTCATTTTTAATCTCAAAATTGTGACATTGAAGTCTTACATTAAAGGAGGAGTAGGCGGGTCTGAAAATGGCTTGTAGTAAATTTAAATTGGCTCATCTGTCTGATATTTGTGAAGAGTAGCGTCAATGAGCCATGGCATTTACAGTTACCGCCTCTTTATTTCAATACCCTGATGGACTGCTATTAATTGCCCTAAGTGGATGACAACTAAGAAAACGGTTTGAAACGCCGGTAGATATATGATTGCCTTATGATGTCGAGAAGAAGCATACCACATGTGTCAAGGCAATAGGATGAGTGTATCAAGGAGCACGAGCGCAGAATGAAAAAGCTCCCTGATGTCAGTGACGGTGATTAAAGATGACATGGTGCACACAGGCGGAGAAGGAAGAAGAAAAGTGGAAGCAGCGTCTGGTTTGGGTGCCGCCTGGAAAAAACCTTAAGACAATTCCACCTTTTGATTTGTCTCCTGTCTCGGGCTCTTATTTGACGTTTGAGGTAATAAGACGGGGGAGGGTGGTGGTTCGGGGCAAACCATGAAAAACACACATGTGCACACTTGCAAAAACATACTAAGAGATAAAAACATATAAATCAGGCACACACGGGCACACACTGCTACGTTTCTGACTGACATGACCTAAAAACTTATGGACATTGCGGGTTAAATACAATCCTGTCCCCTTCTCTTGCTGTAGGAAGCCTGAGTCCGAACTCACCATGTGGTTGCACCGACTCCAAACTCCTGTCTTCACTCAATGGGCAGTGCACACGTCAACACTTGAATGTACCAAAGTGCGAGTGTGTGACTTAGTTACACGTTGTTGAATAAGTTTTATTTTCAAAAATATCTTAGCGGGGTGTACTAATGCATAAACAAAACCACTTGCAGGGGAACACTGGAAAAACGAAATGCAAAAGACAAAGTCCTGAAAACACGACACACGACTGACAGAACCCAGGGAACGAAATGCAAGCACGCTGATGACGCAACAAGGAACACGGATGAGACACATAGGGCCGAGGGAGCTGATTGGTTGACACAAGGGACCCGGATGACCAGAACAGGCGGTTAAAAAAAAAAGCACACGACGAAACAAAACGACAAAACCAAACCAAATATAATCTTAATAACAACAGACTCATGACAACCTGCTGTCACACTTCCAATCCTTCTGCATTCGAAGAGAAATTGAAGCAAGTGGAGAAATCCCCCAACTCCTGGCGATTGTGCTAATCTCTTCCTTTACATTCTTCATTCGATCCCGACAAACAAAATCCCAACAAAATTTATGGAAATCCTCCCCCGCCCATTCTTTCAGATATCACCTGAAGCCCTTGTTACATACGAGCGAGCCGGGGAAACTCAAAAGCGCTAACAGCATTGTACTCCATCATAATGACTTCAAGCGGGCCCGCTACATCCCGCTGCCTTCTTATGTTTACACGTTTCTTTGAAGTCAGCATCGCTCGCAAGTTTGGTGCGGATAGCGCTTCTTTTGGATGAACACGTGCTAATCTAAGTTTAAGAGACACTTTGTGTGTCGTCGGTGTGCGGAAAGCAGTGAAAGTATTAGACAAATATGAATTTGGGGTTACTATTGAACAATGCCACCTCGTGTGTGTTGGATCACGATTTTTTGAAAAGTGCTGTTGTTCAACTCCAGTCCTGTAGGTGGCAGTAATCATGCACATACAGTATTTTTATTCTACAAACAGACTGACCTTGGGAACTCTTTTGGGAATCCAAAATTTGGCTGGAATGGTTTGGCTAGAAAAGTAAAAAAAAAAAAAAATAGTTGTTGGTATTTTATAGAATAAAAGAACTATTCAGATGTTATGTCACTAAAGCAAAAATTATTCGCTTCAAAGTCACTTTAGTGCATAAAATATATCTTTTCACAAAAAGCTTGTTCCCTACATTTTGTTGTTCCAAATTGACCAATCTCCAATTTTACTGCCGATAACTAAAAAATGGAAAGCGTTAGAAAATCTTGAGTTTTGTAGTTTCTGTGATTACGTAGTCATGAAAAACAATGTTCTGCGACCCTTCAGAGATCAGTATGTCTCTAAATTGAATGGCATTCAATTGTTTCCCCTTTTTTATTCAATAATTTCCCTATTTTGAAAATGGATGCCATTGAAGGAGTCTGCATAATATGCGGCAATGGTGAGCCGTATTTTTCATGCACTTTGTATTTGCGGTGTACCTTATTTTGAAGGCACGTCTAAACGTTACCATAGTGACCAGAGAGTCGTTGCGGCCAGATAGGGCATTCCTTGTGTCATGATTCGTGTTTATTATAATGTATGTCATATAACTGTTGAGGTTGCATGGATTTTACAGTGTCGTGTTTTGACCACCATTTTGCATGCTTTACTCGCAGTCTGCCATCAAGCCCCAGAAACGCACGTGTGGTGCTGTTTACATTGGACTTATGGAGCGTCACATTGCGCCGACAGGTATTTACAATCAGCATTAACACCACCACAGAAAACTAATCCAAGAATTAGCCGTGGATAACCGCAAATTAACACTTGGCCTTTTATTAAATGCGACAATGGGGCCTCAATCGGTGTCTGTACATAAAGAACACGTCACTCACGTCTCCCTGGGAAACGCTTTTAGCCGAGCTTTGGAGTGTGGCATTTTTTTTTTTTTCCCTGGAGGAAGCGGCTTGAAGCTGTCACAGTGGCGGCGGCGATGATAACGCGGGGTGGAGAGTGACACCTGGAGAATGACACATGAAAGGGAATCAAATTCTCCCCCGAGACGACTGTATGGAGAAGATACCGAAGCCCTCTCTTCAAACGCCCGCCATATGTCTCTGCAAATAGGCCAGTGCATTAACTTATTTAAATGGGGGGTCAGAGGCACAGTCCCCAATTGCTAAAAACATAGCAAATTGAGTCATTGTGTTGCTAAATTAATGAGTTGTCATCCGGTTTATTCATAGGCCATCCATCCATTTTCTAAACACGCTGAAAAAAAAATGCTGTGGTGGAATTTTATTTTGTCAAGTGGCTGCAAAAAAATAAAATCATCTGGCTCCAGATACAGTGGTACCTCTACTTCGGAAATTAATTGGTTCTGAAAGAAATATCTCAACTAGAAAATTGTGTAAGTAGAGACGCGTTTTCCATGTAAATGCCCTAATCCGTTCCAAGCCCACCAAATTTCAGACATAAATGTTTTAAAATCATAAAATGCATCAAGATATGTAACAAATTCATGTTACAAGTAGATTATTGCACAATAAATGAGAGTTGTGCATAATGTGAAAAACAAAGAATTAAAGAATAAAAATGGTGGTCATTTCACTTGTAACTGAATTCTCATCCTTTTTTGCCCTTTTTAGTTCATATTCTCGCTCAGAAGTGGTTTTTGCCTGGCGTTTTGTAAAGAACTGATCCAAGGACGTTTGCTTTTGTCGCCTTTTACCAAGCCTTCAAAAATGTCCAAGGCAAACATCAGCATAGTGAGCGATCGCCCGACTGGTGAACACTTTCTATGGGTGATTCACATTTACGTGAAACTATCGAGAATGCCTCATGGGCTGAGGGGCGAATGACGAGGACGCTGCATAGACATAGATCAATCTATTTATCTATCTACATGCACAGACACATTCGGTAGAGGTCCCTCTTAGCCAATGGGATGCCAGGAAGATGCCAGGTAATAGCCAATGGCAGAGCAGCTATAAGTGTGCTGCGTTCAGGAAACTCGGAGCTGAGAGTAGCAGACCATCCTGTATTTTTACCTTTTGTATCTTGAAATTTCTTTCATAACAAGAGGCAATATTTTCCTGTTGATGCATTTCTTAACTTTCGAAAATTTCGTATGAAGAGACGTCTGTAAGTAGAAGTACCACTGTAATTGTTTAAAGTGAATGTGTAGTCTACTTAAACATGTATCTGGATCCATATAATTTAATTTCATGTCTCCACTTGACATCATAAAATTAAATAAATTCAACTAATAATTTTTTAAGTGCATAAAGACAAAAAAAACGTGTGCATTTGATTTCATAAAACCCTGACTGCGGATAGTATGATCAACAATGACTTCTCAGTTACAGATTGGAGTTATGCTAAGGTGCATGTTTTTGACCTTATGGCCACTCCTCAGTGAGACTTTCATCCTGGCCAGCCCACCAAAAAAACACCTCTGACGAAGACCACCACCGTCATCATCATATTTACCTTCTTCTCATTCTCAATTAAGTACCAAGCAGTGCTTGCTTTGGCTTGTATGAAGCATGGTGACAATATTTGCGCTCTCGTTATTTACTTCAAGTTGTGAGAGTCGTTTGCCGTCTCACACTCAAGAGCGCCTCAAAAGGATGCACTTACACCAGGGACAACCGTGCTGCGCTTGAACCCACTTGACACCTAAGGTCTGGTACAAGTATGCTCACCGTCCGCTGGCATGCTTCAATAAACAAAATGAATCGAAATAAGAAGCAGTAGAAAAAAAAAAGTGCATCGTACATTTGCCTCGCAACAGACGTGTCGTGTGATGAATGCGATCGCTCGTCTTGCTAGTTCCGGATGATTATCACCACCTTGCACAACAGTAATAAAAGAAAAAGATAAAGGTAGACTCGTTAACTGGCTGTCTTCCCCGTTTGTCTCCAACTCGGCGTTTCCTGCCTCTCACTGTGCGGCAGATTGAAGACGTCGACTTGGAGTGGGGGACGGGGAGGGGGGGGGCGCTCATCTCTGGTAATTTGGCTAATGGGCTAAAATCCCAGATCAACTTTTAGCAAATGGGTCTTTTTACGAGGCCCAATCCCAGGAAGAAACGTTCTGCTAATGTCATGGATGATAAACATGCAATTGAGCAATGGCGGCGACGTGATGAGGCGCTTTTTTTGGTGCCGCAGCTGGAAGCCCCGCCGCTGCCGTCGCCACCGACTGTATCTCCCAGTGGTAATAACGAGGAGATCTATTATATGGATCTGCGCACTCACTCTGATTGGTAGTGACACTAAATCATCCAAACAGCAGCCGTGTATTTTTTTTTTAACTTCTATGGAGGACTTCAAAACTTTTGTTTCGCAGGATTCATGACCACAAACTTTCTTTTTATTAAAGGCTGTATTAAATTCTGTTACCATTTCCAGGCTAATCCCAACCGACAGCGGAATGGCCAAAGAATGTGTCCACATTTGATATATTTGTTAAAAGTTAGTGCGTTGGGCAGCGAGCTCAAACTATAAAGTATACTGCATGTCGTGTGCCTGTGTGAGAGTGCCCGATAAAAATACACAAAATGGACAAAAGGGAGTCGAATGAAAGACATTATTGCGGAGAAGGATTTTGTTTTCTCCCCAGGTCTATAAAAGATATTTTTGGAGAAGTTTGCTGTCGAAGAGCAAGCCCCATCAAACATCGATGGAATTAATTTCACCCTTGCACGTGTACAAAAAAAAACAAACAAATAAATAAAAAAAAAACCTCCCCTTAATGTAAAATGATTATTTCCTGATTTGGGATTTTTGTTCTTCAGTGAATAAATGCACTTTAATTAGATTTCCTCTCATATGTTTTTGGAAAAAAAAATACTTATTACACATCTTCACCAAGGGTGCCAATAGTTATGGAGTATGCCAGACGCATTGCCGCATTCAGTTGTGGTCAACCTACCTGTCTTGCGATAATAGATGAATGGAAGGAGATGCCAAGTGTGCAGAAGTCAGCAATAGAAAAACAAAATTGATCAAAGACCGTAGCACATCGAAACACTTCTAAAACTTCCAACCAAAAAAACAGACAGATTCTTCAATATCTTTACAGGCACTACACAAACACAGACTATCCACTTTATTTTTTGACACGCACCTGCTTTCTTCACGACCGCTAACCGCCAACTCTCACTCTTACACACACCACAACCAAGCATCCCCGACTGAAAACACTTTAAATGTTTCAGTAGCGAGGCGCATATTTGAATGGTATTTGTTTTTCAATGACAAAACCAAAAAGACCACCCATCTGATTTATCGTCTTGCTGTGCTTCCAGTTAGTATACGCCCATTTGACAACAACTCGACATCACCGTCTCGCAGACAAAACAGGGAGGACAGCAAATAAGATACACGAAAACCGTGTACTGTACTGAGTATCTTCGCTTTAATTAGTTTGTCTTTGTTGGCCTGAGGGGAAGCGAGTGTGAGTCTACAAATGGCCTACATTTGCAGAAATGAAATGATTAGCGCATAAAGGCAGCTAACACCATAAAAGCCTGAACGTACTTCAAGATAATGTAGCTCTCATTTTCCACACGTTCTGCCGTCTCCCATTCATATTCAACGTAGACTTGAATGGCGGCTGCGTGTCTATTGTTCTGCCGTACGTTGAGAATACGCCAGCGCCTCTAACGCGCTCTTTTGACATCTTATTTTGTCCTTCATCCCCGAGCGGCTCAGAAAGCAATTTGGTCGCCAACATGGCGACTGAATGAAGTGACGGAAGGACAATACGTCGCTTCTCATTAGCGCTAACGGGCCGACCGTGATGGAGGAGGACGAAGAGGCCGACGCCACTCAACAGCCGCCAACGGGACTGCAGATTGGCTCACCCTGGAGGTCAAAAGCACTCTGGATGCTAAACTCTCACACATAAATGAAACACACACACACACACACACACACACACACACACACACACACACACGAACACACGAACTGAGCACAAACACACTTGCAGAAAAAAAAAACAGATAGAAGACAGATAGAAGACACACACACACACACACACACACACACACACACACACACACACACACACATACACACACACACTGCTGAGTGTGTGGATATTTCAGACCTGTGCGCGCTCCCGCAGTGATGGGCAAGTGATTGGCAGGTAAGCCGTGTCTCTGTTTACAACGGCGCGCCCTCCCTGGGCTGCAAATTCCACGCTGTCCTTGACCCCTCCAGAGCTCCACTTGAGCCGCATACATTTGGATTAAACGTCACCATCAAAAATAAACAAATAAATCGGCACGCTTTTTGTTTTACATCGCCGACCTGCGTGGTTAAAAGCTCAGTTGCAATTGTTCACTGTTGTTCACTGTTAGTGAAGGTAGAAAATCACGCATTCATGTCAGAGTTCGTCAAGGTTCGATGAAGGGCTCAAATGTTTGCGAAATGTTTACACAGTTTTTGTGATTTTCTTCTGGAGACAAGCAAAGGACGGGCGAATGTCTGGCAAATATTTAGCCAACATTTGCGGCCTTGGATGAACCTTAACAAACTGGACGCAACTTTTGCTGCCGACGAAAACACTCGCAATTGTTCGTCCCTTTGTGCAATAGGGGCTCGAGAGTTATTGACAGCTAGATTGGAATTTAATTTCAAAACCAAAATGATTTCTCGCAAAAATATCTATTCACATTACAGGAATTTTTGACAGCATATCTGATTATTTTTACAAGTGTGATCGCGCTATTCTGTTCATGTACAGGATACACACTCCAGATCTCTACCAGTGATTAAAATTTTATGACAGTTTCCCACGGCGGCACAGTGAGCAAGTGATTAGCGCGTCGACCTCACGGTGCAGAGGTACCGGGTTCGATTCCAGCTCTGGCCCGTGTGGACTTTCCATGTTCTCACTGTGCCTGTGCATTTTTTTTCTGGGTACTCCGGTTTCCTCCCACATTCCGAAAACATGCGTGGCAGGTTGACTGGGCACTCCAAATTGCGATTGTGGGCATGATTGGTTGTTCGTCTCTGTGTGCCCTGCGACCGGCTGGCAACCAATTCACGCTGCCCCCGCCCATTGCCCGAAGACAGCTGGGATAAGCTCTTCGACACTCTCCAAGCTGAGGCTCTTGTGAGTGAAGCAGTTCTTACAGTTCCCGATTGACAGTTTGAAGGAAGGTGCCTTCAGCGTGTGAGTGTGTTGCTGCCACTCGACCCCCCACTATCTGTTTGGCGCCCAGGCGCATTCCCCTCCGGAAGCAAAATATACCCCACGCCCTGCTGGAACGCACCCGTCAGCCCACCCTTCCATCCTCGGCCCAGCAGGACCCCTGGAACACTAAACTGCAGTTCTGGTGGCAGCCTTGCAGGCCCGCCTCCTCTGCGGCATGATGTCTTTGATGTTGTTGATTATTTTTTTGAAAATACAGTGCACGATGATGAATGGAACCTACCCAAGGATGGGCAAAGAATGACCCACAGGGTCAAATATGGCCCACTCTGTCCTGTAATAGAGAATTTATTGCATTAGAGTTGTCTTCGCGTGTCAACCTGGCCTTAGTTTGAACCGAAGAGAAAAAAAAAAGCATCCGATGTTGCCTGCACTGAAAAAAACAACAAATAAAATGACCCTTGCCTTGTCTGTGATGTGTTCAAAACTAAAATGAGAAAAATAACGATCATTTTGACATCACTCTCTCTCTCTGATGCCAATGACGTTCCTCCGTTTACCGGAACCTAATGTGGTTTTCTGCAAAGTGCTACATCTGTTCTGCTTGAGGCGTTTTTTTGCTATTGAGTTGTAGAAAATGAAAGTTATGCAACACGGCGGCAGTTCTGGTTTAGAAAAGTGGAAATGCGGCGTGTCTGAAGACTTCCTATTAGCGAGAGGCTGTGAGCTTCTGTTGCTGTGATGGCGCGTGGCCGTGTTTGGGATCTGCTTTGTAGTTGAGTGACATCAACGAATGTCTGGAAAGAATGAGTTTTTACCATTGCGCTCAAGGAAATTTATGTGTTCAAAGGATAGGACAACCAAATTTTTAATGGCGCCCAAGATTAGCATTATCAGGAGGCAGCACTTGGGTTTTGTTCGGAATGAGTCGAACTTGATTTGTAATTTTCCTTGCATGTCTCCGATAAAGGAGACATGTGCATTTTAACAAAATTTGAAACAGGAGTTAGGTGACTTTTGTGACATGCTTTTTTTGTCAAAATATCAAGCATACTCATCCGACTTGTTTTTTTTGTGGGGGAGTAGGGAGTTAAAAATCAGCCTGTTTGCAGGAGGCAGATATGAAAATGAGCTACTGCTCACTCACTTACCAAAAGCAGGTGCACACTTCTGAATGTTTTTTTTTAAGAAGACATTAAGGATGGTGTTGAAGGAAAAAAGATGGTAAGAAGAAAACAAGGATAGTATGAAAGGACGGAAGAAAGAAAGAAAGAAAGAAAGAAAGAAAGAAAGAAAGAAAGAAAGAAAGAAAGAAAGAAAGAAAGAAAGAAAGAAAGGAAGGAAGGACTCAGTCTGGTGTGAGCAAACATATGACATTGACATTGATGCCCACCTAAAAAGATTTCTATTTGCCCATAAAGGCCACAAATGTTCAAACGAAGCTCTTCAATTCACTCCTTGGCACCCAAGATGCCACAAGATGTGCCACGTGTGGAACCGAATTTCAAACAGAAGTCCTTATAGACATAACTACAAACTAACAACTGAGAGCAGAGCTGGATGCGAAAGGCATGGAAGAAAGCTTCATGTGTCACTGAGCAACCCGCTCTTTAATACTGAGAGACACCGGGCCACGCCCATTCCGATATGACAGAGTATCAAGGACCTTCGAAACTGACAACATCAAGGAGCCAGCCCAAAACACAGTCACAACCAGTCCATGACAAGATGGTGGCAAAAGAATCCTTCTGTCATGATTAGGTTTGGGACGAACAGGTGGCACTGTAGGGCTCCCCCTGCAGCTGCACACCTGTTGGTCATTAGGTAATTAGTGATTTAAAAGGACTCCCAGCCCGACCACTCATTGTCGGGTCATTGTTTGCTTTTTGCTGCTGTCATGTTTGTTTGTTTGTTCAGTCAGGTTTTGGTCATGTTTCTGTTATTGAGGTTTTAGCTTCAGCCATGGTTTTATTTGTTACTTTGGATTCGTTTTGTTCTTGGGACTTTGTTTTGGATTTAGTTTTCTGTTTTAATACAATTCATCAAGTACAACCTGCTCTTCCCTCCTGCCTGCTTTTTGGGGTCCACCACCACCTCGCAACGTGACACCTTCACAAAATACACAAGGCAGAATTACGATGAGTAGGGGAAGATTAGGTTCCGGAAATAATAATTAAAAAAAATAAAAATAATAATAATAAACCTGCGAATGTGAAGGGGTTCATTGTATTTATTTTCCGCCCTGTACCCCTGTACATGCATAAGCATCTGAACATAGCATCTTTGAACGTGTTGCCTTTTTCAGCCCCGGCGCATGGCTCTCATCTCCAAAGGCTGGCGGTTTTGTGTATGACATTGGCATGTGTCATCAGCGATTCCCGACCGTCGCCTCGTGACCGGCACACTCCTAAAAACCCTCTCATTTACATTTAGAGTGAGCCGTGTGTCACAGGGCGCTCCCTTCCACTCGCAGCCCATCACGGCCTCCTCTCGGCATCCCACTCCCGCCGATGGTAAAAACAATTGTCGGCCACTAATTTGGCGACATGGGGAAAAGTCCCAGAGTATTCTTTTAGCAAGGTGGATTGAAAAGATACAACGGGGGAGAAAGAAAATGGCCGCGTGGCGAGAAGTGGTGAAATTTAACTTTCAAATTCTATGAATTTTAAAAAGAGGCCACATGAGGCAACCCACTGGTGTTTAAAGCCCACTCCAAAATGGAGAGGCAGACAATGAAAACAGAAAAGACGTGTCAGAGGGTCAAATACTGCTGGGAAGAAGGAAGTGTGCCACTTGAAACTTAAAATGTGATCAATTTCTCTCAAACGTCAACGCAAACACCAGCCCTGGTTTCCGTGCACACTTAATTTTTATCATTTTGATTGAAGTCATTCTGAGGATCTCAGATCACGTGTTTTTATGTGATGTGATGTATTTCCATCTGGTGTTTACACGTGCCTGTACATTGAATCCGAATGACTGTTTTTTGATCTATGTAAACATCACGTTGTATGAAAAGAAACCAAAAGACCTTTGACAAACTCGTGTTGTCACATCCACATCGAGAAACTAGTATCACAGTGTACATGTTGCGGGAACGTACCATTAACTCATTCACTCCCAAAGACGTTTTTAAAAGTCTTTTCAGACTTGGTCTAGAATTGGCTGGTACTGAAAGAGTTAATAGAACTTTGAGGGGGTCCAACGACAATGTTCATGACATGCTAGGCCACATGTGCGCACAATGTACTATCCCATAATTAATGTCATCCTCTTCTTGACAGTTATTCATGATAACCACTATGTTGAACAAAAGACATATTTGACAACCCAAAAAAAAAGGCAACCAAAAAAAAAAAAAACACCCTTGCGTCATGCTAATGGGATTGCTGTGTTTGCTAGTTAGTCATGATAACAGCCACCTTATATAAATAAGCAAACATTCCAAATCAAGTTTCTAGCATGCGTCTCATGATCCATCCATCTTCAGATCCGCTTTATCCTCACGAGTGTCACGGGGCGTGCTGGAGCCAATTCCAACTTTCTTCGAGCAGTAGGCGGGGGACACCCTGAACCGGTTTCCAGCCAATTGCAGGGCACACAGAGACGAACAACCATCCGCGCTCACACTCACACCCAGGGACGATTTTGAGTCTTCAACCAGCCTGCCATGCATGTTTTTGGAATGTGGGAGGAAATCCGGAGTACCCGGAGAAAACCCACGCAGGTACGGGGAGAAAATACAAACTCCACACAGGAAGGTCAGAGCCGTAATCGAACCTACGACCTCTGCATTGTGAGGTCGATGCTCTAACCACTGGCCCACCGGTTTGCTCACGTCTCATGATTTAA
>CAAKHF010018137.1:30080-65123 GCA_901007745.1 Hippocampus kuda | reverse complement strand
CACACACACACAAACACACACACACACACACACACACACACACACACACACACACACACACACACACACACACACACACACACACACACACACACACACACACACAGAGTGATTATTTACAATTTTAATCAGTCCAGAATGTGGAAATGTGAGTGAAATTGCAGAAGCCCCACCAACATAGATTAGCATGTGCCCTCAATTTGGGGCTAATTACTACTTTGCATTTTCAATCAGAGCCTGTGCTGCTTTTGCCACATTTTTCCACCGTTCTTCGACAACTTCTCAAACTCGGACGGAGTGAATTTATTTCTCTTAGCGCAAACGGTGCGTGGATCAACATGAAATGGCGATCTGTCAGAGTGGGAAGCGTGTTTCTTAGCTACCTCTGGTTTGACGGCCTGTCAGCGGTTTGCTTTCTGCGGGCGTCGGAATGACAGCGAACCCCCTGACGGTCCAATCAAGCAGATTAAATTGTATATTGACACTTTCAGATTGAATTAACCAGATTATAGGGCCAGCAGAGACAAAGGAAGTGCTAATGATAGCTGTCGCTTATTATAGGATCGCCCTTTTGACATACACCAACACACACACACACAGAGCGGCCTTGTTCAAAAAAAAAAAAAAAAAAGGAGCAAAAAATGTCAGGGGCACGCACACTTTCAGGAGCTGATGAAGTGAACAGCTGCCAGCTGCACTGGAATGTACTGCGGAAACTTTATTCACATATTTCACTGCAATTACACATAAATAGAAGCACTCTGAGCTCACACACTAGGACGCACAAACGGTGCATTGTGTCGCGCCTGCGCCCATAGAGGCTTCAAAGGCGTGACTTTTTCAGATGACATCGTGTCAGTTGACCGCTTCCAATTTAAAACCACCCCTCCAAAGTATACACTACTGAAATAAAGATGATGGGGTGGGCAGCTCGGGAGAGGGGCTCAGAGAAGAGCCGCTGGTTCGCCGCATCAGAGGCCAGATGACGTCTCTCATGCAGGAGGCCTCCAGGACAAATATCTGGCAAGATGTCCTGCGCACATCCCACCAGGAGAGCAAGATCACACTCGAGTGATCGTTTCCTGGCTGAGCTGGTAACTCGTAACCTGGCTCTGGAAGAGCTTGAGCTAGGGGGACGAAAGTCTGGGCTTCCTCGCTTAAGATGCTGCCCCTTTGACTGACCCCCGGCCCCCAAATAGACAATAAAAGCCCTCTATTTGTATTTTTTATTGAGACACTACTTCATCATCAGATCGTCAAACTAATACTTGGTTAGTTTAGAAACTTTTAGTTTCAGGATCCATGTATGTGGATATGACTGATTTGACATTTTCGATGACATATTTTAACCTAAATGTCAAAATTAAGATGACCATATCTGGCATGAGATGAACAAATTCATAAAAAACAGAACGGCGCACATGAATTGGATTCATGTGAATTAGGATAAGCGTTTCAGATAACGGATTGACGGATGGATAATCCATTCAAGACCCGTTGCTTCCATTCTAAAACTTATTAGTTAGTTGTAATGGTGGTGGTTTTTAAGTTTTCCATTCTAAATATCATACAAGTGTAAAAAAAAAAAAAAAAAAAAAGACTTGCCTGCAAAACATCAGTTTAACTAATTAGAATGGAAACACGATGATGGATGTACACCGCGAGAGAGGGAGAATTGCTGAAGGCAGTCGACTTCATGCATCATTGCTTTTTTGCATTCATAACTGTCAGCAGTTTGACCTTTGGAGTTTTGTGCAACTTTATTGGCCGACTTTTCCCACAAACTTTTGAAGCCATTTTGAATTGTGCCACTTTGCACTTTGAGGCACCACCATCAGTGTCATCATTGTCAATCCTCTTCGAGCCTCTTGAACTCCTCCCAGTTGTTCCACCGTTCGGTGTTCACTTCTGTTGATGAGAAATATTTTTCTTTCATTTTTCTGACCTGTGTATTGGTGGCGTACAGTTTCCCTAAAGTTTGTGTTTTTATAGACCGATCAATGATGACACATTTTCAGTGTTGCAAGACGTGCTGTTGAATATTTAAGCATTTTACTTGAACCGCTGCCACACTTTAAAATAGTGGGTTTCTATTCGGAGGGAACAGTGCTTTCCTGTCACCGGTATCCTCCTTCAAGTGCTTCTGCATCGATCTGTTTCCTCCAAAACACCGGTGTATGCGTTTGAGTGTTTGTGTGTGCGGACGTTTGTAGCTTTTTTTTGCCTTAAGAGTAATAAGATGCATTAATGAGCTCTGACTTCAACTTGGACACCCGGCTGCACACAGACAAGGACACTGTCGATAAGTTCCCTCTGCCAGCCTGCCCACGAACAAAACACGCTTTCAAGTAGAGAGAGCGAGCGAGCGAGCAAGTGAGAGAAAAACAATGAGGATATTGGAAGACCTTTTGTTTGGGGGGGGGGTTACAAGTCTGTGAAGCGTGCCTCCAAAGTGACATTTTACCTTTGTGGTTTTCCGTTTGGCGTTCATCAGTGGCGGAAAAAGATTCATGATCAATGTGCTCAAAGATGCAGGTGGACTGATTTATTAAAAATGCGAAGGCTCTGATATGGGGCGGATGGACTCTCGAAAACCTTCAAGCTATTAACTCATGGAAAGGTGACTGTAAATGCCAGGAATGTGGGGGCCAGGGCGAGTGAGACAACGTGGTTGAAAAGGGTTTTAGTTCAGCAATTGCGGAGGAAAAACGTCATTAGCGCCTCAGCTGTGCAAACTTGAACTGCGTTTGGTCTAAGAAATGGTCACCATTATCCAAGTCGTTCCCACATTGGGAGTCTGAAATATGATCCTTGACTCATTCAAAGCCCTTAACACGTTTCTGGAAATTGTTTTATTCGTCCAATGTCTGTATTTTTTTAATCTCTTGGAAAGTTGTCTTTTTCTTTTGACACCAGATTGTGTGTGCAGTTTTTGTCAGTCCCCTGCAGAGGGCGCGCTAAGACTGCTTCGTAGCAGGAGCTTCATACTGTATGCTTGGAGAAAATCATTCTCAAATTCAAGGTTTTTCACGAAAAAGACTACTATCTGTTGCTTGTACTATAAACGTTGCTGCTTTGTCATCAAGGTTTTCTTCTACACTCCGACAAAATCCATTAGAAAAGCTGAATCCAAAATTCTGCCTTCACATATATAATAGTGCTCAGTTTTGTTTAACACAGCCAAAGTTGTTTGTGGTGGTGTAAAACCATAACTGGATCATATTTAATGATGTTTCGAATGTTAGTTTTTTTTCTCAAACTACACAAAGGACACAATGTTAGGAACATTTCCCAGTGTAATGGGGTACATTATCACAGTCAACCAAAATAATGCACAAACCTGCTGAGCATTTTTGTTGTATGGGCTTAATTGTGAAGACAGCTTTTGTATTGGAATGGGTTAATTATTTTTTTCCCTATCATGAACTGGCAAAAAAAAAAGAAGAAAAAAAAAAAGAAAAAACAAAAAATGGTTTCACTGGACTAGTGACCAATCTGAAGTCTGTACAACCTGACTACGTACACTGCAACTGGCTGGTTCCCAGTTCAGTTCACCCACCTCTCTTCCAATTATAGTTTATTAAGTTATTTATTTTTTTTTGTGTGTGAAAGGTGTACCTAATTTTGTGGAATTGAGACACACGCTAACCTTTGTGGTGCTAGTACAGAGACAGTGCACAACTCTTACTGTATGACTTCCCTTGAGACGTTGATGCTCTTCCACCTTTAACTGATTTATTAGCTCTTTAAAAGCACACCCTTAAATGTGCTATTTTTCCATTTCTGATCCAGCCTTCGTCGACCGCAACCTGTGCGACCTCACTGTTTAAAGAGACATTGCGTTGTGTGTTAATCCAGCTCCAGATGGCGGCTGCTCCTGACACCTGACCAGGGATGTCACCGTGATTCCTGGCCTTGTGTGACACCTTGCCGTGTGACGCCTTTGCTTCTCTTAATCCCTTTGCGTCCCTCTTTTTTTTTTTCCAATCACCATCCTGCTCATTTCCGCCCCTCCCTTTAGATGAGCCTTGCTTTTGTTTTGAGAAGGGCGGTGATGATGTCATCGTTTCAAACCGGGACGCAAAGGCGAGCCTTTTTAGTCCAGTGGGCATGTACAAATGCACTGTGATGAATAGCTTTCCTTTGAAATATTCAGTCATGCCATATGTGTGCTGTTGGGAGACAAAAACATGCAAAACAAAACAGGACAAAGAAGGGGTAAAAAAAACAACTCTAACTATTTATTACCGCCAAGCTCGAAAGAGTGTTGGCGAGACATAGTGTTTTGATCGTAGCTCCTTTGTTTCTTTGTTCTTTTGTTGTTGTGCAGATTGACATAATGAGTGATATTTTTTTGGTGCACATCTTGCTTTTTCTTTCAAAATACAAGACTCCGTCAGTGTCACTGTTTAGTACAGGATGTACACAGAATTGAGAAAAAAAAATACACCACAGTGCAGAAATAAAGGTTTTGCAAAGTAAAAGAGCGATCTAAATATGCACTTTAATTCCTGAAAACATCAAAATAGTGCAAAGTGTTGAGTGCATTAGGTTCATGTGTCCGTACAAATATAAACACCCCAAATTTCAACAACTATTGGTGCGTGAACGAAGTACTATAGAAATTCTAAAGGCAACATAATTGTTGAGTTATTCATATTAGGTACAGGGGAAAGTTTAATGATGATGTGTGGGATCCGTCATGAAAAAGGGCTGAGCGCAGGGTCTGACATTAACAGCGGCCCGATGGCTCAGGGCCGCCATCTGACTGTGTCGGGGCACCCAAAGTTTGCTGATGCTAGCCCGACTGAGACACCAGCACAAATGTCATAAATGAATGAGATAATAATCAACGCATTCATGCTTTTGGAATATCTTACATTCAATATTGTGACTTGCACGGACACATCATTTGCTACCTACTCTTGTGCATTTTGCCAATTGCTTCACGATTTCATCCAGTTGGACCTACATATTTAATTGATATTGTAATTTCCAGCCCTTGTAATGCTTATGTCTGCCGCCCCTCGTTCAAACTCTCCCGTCTCCCACCTCCTACCTAACTCTCCGTGTGATTGAGGGGCCAAATTTGCTCAAAGCACTGAATTTATTAGTGATGATTGATAAGCTCCAAAAAGGCATGCATTTCTGTGCCCATTGATTTCCATCTGTTGAACATGTTATCATCTACCGTCTTATTCAGTTCTTTTTTTTTTTTGGCTTCCACGCCGAGCTCTGTCCCCCGCCCTCCACTGCGATGCATTCAGGGGCTGGCCGGCGTCAGAGGTTCAATACTCGGGGTAATGAATGTCTTTAATAAGCACAGTGGGTCAATGGGCTTAATGAAGGTGTGACAGAAGATGGGGCTCGCAGAATGCTGCTGTAACGAGACTATAACGAGCCTCCAGGGTTAACGAGGTCAAAAGCTGCATTGGTGAGGGGAACCCAATTATGGTCGGATTTCAACCCCTGCATGTGCTCTCAGGACTGGGCGTCCATGTTGTATCTAGATTTCTAACAGTCCCGACGGCATTTTCTCCTTCATACTGCACTGTCTTTTAAAAACAGATTAATCAACAGAATAATCGAGATAATATTTTCATTTTGCATGTCAGTTGGTAACAACTGAGAATGCCTCTTATTGCATTTTAATTTTCTTTGTGTAGTTCACAGCCAGTTTCATATTTAACCACACTGTCATCAAAGTTTACCACTGTAGGCTGACTAAAATGAAATATATCTCCTCACTTTGAGACGTCGGACAATAATGAAATAATGGAGGAAGATCTTCGCAGAGTGATGCTGTCGCAATGATTTTTTTTCTCAAATATAGTTTATAATATATTGGTAATGTTTACATCGTGCATTGTGCGGTTTACCTCTGCCTGGACTCAATGCTCATCTCCCCTTTTGTGTGTTTTGTTGTTGGTTATCTGCCAAACGTCCTTGGGTGTCTTAAAACGCGCTGTATAAAAATAATCTATTATCATTGTTAATTATGGTGGCATCTGCTTGCTCAGAGAATTTTTTTTGTGTTGCCATTGTGTACTTAGCGATGTCAAATCCAAACCACAAACTACGAGTTCCCCCTTCAACGTAATCACGCTGGAGTATATAACTGTGACCTCGGCTCTCCGCAGCCATTGAACTTTTTTCCACATGTTTTTATGGACATATTCTGTGTCAGGTCGTCAAGCGATGACTAGAGTGAGTGATGATGAGACCAATGAGACCAGACTTGCTAGGGAAAGTCATTACCCGTGATGAGTCATGGATCTTCGAGTATGACCTGGAGACCAACCGCAAGAGCCTCCAGTGGGAGAGTGCGACGGCGCCAAGGCCGCACAAAGCAAAGACGGTTGTGTTTTATTGCATTTTTGGACATGAATGTCCATTTCACGCTCAACTAAAACATCTACAAAAAAATCCTGCAACGCTTGCTTTGTTCAGTGTGGCAGGACAACGCCTGCTCAATGCCACGAGCATTCCACAATGTCTGGCTGAAGCACATTGCTGTGCTGGAGCAAGCGCCCTACTCACTCTACCTGGCTCTGTGTAATTTTCTTGAGCCTTTTCCCTCAGCTCAAGAGGGCTGTTAAAGGGGCCCCGTTTTGAAGACATAGACGACACACAAAAATGGCCGTGACGATGATCCCGGAAGAATTCTTTTAGATGCACATGATGGTGTGGCAGTGGAGGCTAGGAATGTGTGTTAGACTCCTTGGAGATTGATTACGTTGAGGGGTGTGGTGGGGCGGAGGGGACTTGTCGTTTGTAGTTTGACTTGCCAATACCGTCGTTTCTGACACTACTGCTCGAGACATAGGCCGCTAGCAAGGCAAGGCAGCTTCATTTATTTTGCACGTGACAGATGAGTTTATTGTTCGGTTACCGTATTTTCCACACTATAAGGGCGCTTCGGAGTATTAAGGCGCACCTTCAATGAATGGCCTATTTTGAAACTGTTTTCATATATTGGGCGCACCACATTATAAGACGCATAGAATAGAAGCCACAATAGTGGCTGCGGATGCGTTATGCATCCACTAGAAGGAGCGACGCTAAAGGGGATACAATACAATACAATATAGCTTCATTTATTTTGAGCTTTCACGACCGCTGCAGCTATAACAAAGCGCTTTTAAAATACTACGTCCAAGAAATCTGAATATTGATCCATATATAAGGCGCATCGTATTATAAGGCGCACTGTCGGATTTTGAGAAAATGTAATGCTTTTAGGTACGCCTTATGTGGAAAATATGGTACATTTCAATCAGCACAGTTTTGGGAGAATGGTGGGTGGGTCTATCTCCTTGCACACACCTACAATTGACTTGACACATTCTTCCAATTGTTCAAATGTAGCCTTTCTTTTCCCACCAATGCCTTTCACCCACTCCTATCTTTCCATTCTTCTATGATTACTCTCACTTAAGCATCACCATTCCACCGGTGGTAAGAAAATAGTGTGACTTCCCACAGCTCATTTCTTTGCCTGGTGTTTCTGAAGTGACAACCACGTTTATGAAATGTTGCATCAAGACAGCCGGTCGATTAATGACGCACTTAGCCTGCACTAATGAGCACAATATGGAGAAGTGTGGAAAGCGTGAGGTGACCCTTGACAACCTCTGACGCATAACCCACTTCACATCACCGGTCCACAAGGCAGAATAGACACCGCGTGTATTGCTGTGGTCAACACAAAAACACGTTGGATATCGGATCGTGAGCACTCGGCATTGCGGAGCCATTGGTTGATTGAAGCACTTCCTGCACAGGGCTGGTGGCTGCTAAATGCTGTCAGAATGTAGTTGGTTTTTAGGCATCTCAGAATAGCTCAGGATGCTGTTATTCAATTTCCACATCTGTCGTTCATCTCTGATAATGAATCATGACACAAAAATGTTGTCCAGTATACGGTATCCAAAAGTTTCCATTAGTTTGAATTTACAGCCTTCCCAAGTCTCCTCAAATTTGATTCTTCTCAAGTGAGTGGTTAAGTTTACTGCTTTTTCCTGCAAAATATGGCAAAGCCCAATATCTTAATTCTCAAATCTTTTTAGCACTCAGTAGGGTGCTTGCATCTGCCAAGCCATGAAAAATAATGCCAGATAGGAGTAAATTTCTCCCTGCTGGCCTCGTGGCTACTGTTATAATTTATATGCGAAAAATGCAGAGCAGGAAACAAGCAAAAGTGGTTGTAGATTTCAAGTGGTTTAAGTTGCGGTGGGCAATGGTCCAGTGCACCGTAGGGTAGTGTTCTTCAATATTTATTGACTCAATTGCTTGTACTGTATTTTAAATTTCTCACGGCACACTACCAAACAAAAATCACGTACACTCATATCATGACGATATCGTCTCAATGTACTTACAAATGTACTTATTTAGTATGAAATAAAACATGTAATTGAACACAAAGGTGATAAGAAAGATAAGAAAACCTTTAGTAGTCTCGCAATGGAGAAATTCCCAATTCACAGCAGCAAATTATGAAAGGAAGAAGTAGAACAACAAAATATAGGAGCTGCTGGAAAGGCAGCCACTCTCGCGGCGCCATTTTGAAGCCAAAATAACAAAAATAACACAACACAACACATAGGACACAGACAGTCGTGCAATATTCACCACTTTTCTGCATACACTTTTGTTGTCTGAAGCAGTTATAGATGAAAGAGGAGAGGATCAAAGTGTCCTTTCACCAGTGGGTCAGAGACGTCATGCTGAAAATGTGCTCACGTCTGCTACAAGCTAGGTTTTGAACGCAAACACGAAGCTGTAGCGTCCATTGACGAAAAGAGATTAGTTCACTTCTCCTGTCCCACGTAATTCGCTTCAAACTCCAAGCCGCGACTCCCAGTTCCAAATCCATATTGGCGCTTCGCGCTGACGCTCCTTTCTTCTCATCGTCGGCTCCTCAAGCCTTACATCCATCCAGCCGCAGACCGTTCAACAGCACATGGGTGCCGGAAGTCTTTGCTTGTTCTGTTGTATTAAGTGCAACAGGTGGGGTACACAGTACCACCTGTAACTACGTACACATTGCTGGCAGTGATACATGAACAAAGATACAATATGTATGTATATGCCACATGTTGGGATTGTTGTAAAACAAAAACAATCAGTCGGAACATAAACTCCTTTCTATTGCTTTGCGCTCAATGGAGGCGTTGAGCTAAAAATTAAGTTACGGTTAGAGTAGCGTCTGGTGTGTTTTTTGTGCTTTGGGCTTGGAGATGGAGTGCAAGTGTAGAAAGGGCACTGGTGATTGACAGAGAGTGCTGACTGTGGGCAGAAAGGCTGCAGAGGTTGTAAATATGAAGCCGGCGCGACAGGTGAAGGTCGGTTTGCGTGTGTGGCAGTCTTTTCAACAGCTGCTTGTTTTTGCTCGTCAGTCTTGAATGTGCCTCGCCTCATCGACAGGAGTTTAATTTCTGTCCTGTACTCTGTAAAGTAACGCACAATAGACGCTCAGATGAAATCTTTTTCCGATGAATGTAGCATCATGGAGGTTTTCCAGTCAGGTTCCAAAACGCTGCATGAAACAGTCAGCCCTGTTCCGAGTTTTTAATGATGTTTTAGGGGGAAGCGGTTCCCTGCCGAGTTATGAGAAGAGAGTTTTTAATCCAGCAGATGTACTGCGGCGCTCCCCATATTTCTTTATCGATCCCCTTTATTGATAATTGTAAACTGATGAGCTCTGAGTGAGTGTCGGCCTTCCTGGCTGTGCTGGAGCCGTGCCGGTGTAACGTGGGATTAGGATGCCAGGAGACAAACAGATTTATGTCCTGGCAACATGATGAATCCCCAGTGTAAACACAGCAATACACAGCCAATATACAACGTACACTTGCGCGGATGCTCCTGCTGAACCGCGGGGCCTTCCCGTGGACATTCTGTATTTCCGCAATTAGAGGCTCGGGGACTTTATTGACTCAACTTTAGATCGGGAGGAGGCCATTATTTGTACAAACACATTTTCTGGAATAATCTTAAACAATGTTACTGGTGCATTACAGTTCATGTCAACTGAAACGGGATCTTAAAACAAAACAAAACAAAACTATTCAAAAGAAATTCAATAAAAGATAAAAAAACCCCAAAACAAAACATCAAGAACCAAGGCAGACTGGATGCAACCAGGAAGTTGCCAAACACAAACATAGTTAAATACAAGTATCCAGGTAAGATCACACAGAGAATTAATTAACACCTACATTCATTTGAGAGACTTTTGGTAAGTGCTGCTGTTTTGACTTGCAACAGAGCGCAGATGGCCTCAGCAGTTCTACTGGTGCCTATTAGTAATTGCGTTTAGGAACCGGGAGGTGTTTATTTGTGGCATAAGCAGAGCATTGCATCCAGTAGAGCACTGGCCGGCAAGGAGCAGCCCGCTGACCGTAGTTGGCCTGCCGCCAATCATATCTCGCCTGCCGTTGATAATCAGGGATGTCATAATCTTCACAGAATTTAAAAAGTCTCAATATCATCGTGGTCTTGTCCAAAAAAAAAAAAGAGTCCTCCTGTTTAAAATGTAATTGCGTTTTGCTATGTGCATATCTTTTCTACTTTCTAATGATGGGTTACGCGGCAAATCGGATGCCTGTTTTCAGTACACAGGGACATGGTTGGCTGCGTAACCCATGTGACCATGTGACCACATCACAAGAAATATATCGATGATTGGCCCATGTCATCAAAATTCTTCGATATTCTTCAAGTCATGAACACAAACGCCAGCCGTGCACCCTGTACTTGTAAAATGTAATTTCGACTCAATATCGAATTGTGAGGAAAAAAAAAATTCCTACACGATTCCTACAATACAGAAAAACATCATGAGCAAATTTTGTCGCATGATGCTTGACCAAGGTTTAGTGATTACAGAAACACATCTTGACAGTGGCACTTGAATGATGTCCGCCAAGGCCAAACAAACGTCTCTCTCATTGTACCGACCGACTCTTATAACTCATATTGGTGTGTTTTGCTTTCCATTCGACTGCGAACCCATTCTTATTGTTGGTTAGTGTATAGTTCCATGTGGAATTGCAATTTGCTCACGGTTGTGTTGGCTGGGCGTTGTTGATTGGCGTGTATGAGTCTATTAAATGTGATGTAAGATATTCTGCAGTGCTTTTGTCCCTCTTTGCCAGCGGTATAGATTATGTGCACTATATGGTGTGTATAATATCCTACCTCGGGTGGAGGTTCTCATTCTCCTTTGTCAGCTGACAGTATTATGTGAGGAGAGGGGTGAGGGAGCTTTGCTGACTGGGAGAATTAGAGAGTTCTCCCGTGCATGATGGATGCGGCAAGATCAAGTAGCGCACTTGTGTGTACGTGCAAGGCTTGATTTGACTTCTTCCTGCACCCCTCCTCCTTTCTTTCTGTTTCTCAGCAATAAAGCAGAGTATTTATTTTACCCCATCCGACTCTCAGTTCTCCCTTCAAGGGTGTCAGAGACGGTCGTGAAATTAGACGGTATGCGTGCCGGCGTGTTGTGCGTGTGCTCGCGCGCTACTCTGTTCTGTTTGTCTCATCACCCATCCCAGACGTACAGTTGCGTCTGCTCGCGTGCTAACACAGAGATTGAAAGTTGCTGATTCCGAGCCGCGGGGACTCGTGGAGGAGAGGCCTCTGGCGGGGGCTGATTGAGCTGTGCTGTGCTGAGGTAGAAAAAGTTACGGTAGCGCGCTATTACCTGCCAGCGTCGACCGCGTTTATTAGCCTTGCAGATGCACCGTGGCAGCACCTCAGTGCAGCCAAGCAAATAATTGTATGACACCGGTCCACCAGGGATTTCGAGGCTAAAAAGGTTTGTCCGATTCCTGTAAACAAGACATGCCGCTTTGGACATTTTTAAAGTGTATGAGCAACCCCTTAGATTGCATTGGAGTCAATCATTCTGACTTGCAGGAACAACGCTATTCAAGCATTTGCCTTTTGCTATTGGCCAATTACCGTGGAAACGTCAATCTAGGCATGAGTGAGTACCGATACTTCCCAGTATCGGTACTCACTCTCTATCAAACTGATACACCCTTAAATTTTAGATCATGGGTACTCTTAGAGGCTACCGATACAAGGCACTCTGTGTTGCCATTGTTGATAATTCAAGGTTTGTCAGCATATACAATCGGATTATTAATTTTTTTTACCCCCCCCAATATAATTTTTAATATTAAAATATTTTTTATAATAAAAAATATATTTTTAATTCGGGAAAATGTGTGTGTGTGTGTACTGATTATATATATATATATATATATATATATATATATATATATATATATATATATATATATATATATATATATATATATATATATATATAATATATATATATATATATATATATATATATATATATATAGAGATATATATAGAGATATAGATATATATATATAGAGATATAGATATAGATATATATAGATATAGATATATATATAGATAGTGTTTTTTTGGGGGGGGTGGGGTCAATCCCCAATTTTCATGCGCATCGTTTCTGCGCAAATTTTGGGTATTTATGGTCTGGTCCAGTCCCACTCCCTTTCGAATGACAGGGGTTAGCTGTACCGTAAATAATTTGTTAACAGCGATAGGATGGATGATCCGTTATTTTTATTTTTTTGGGGTGAGGGGGCATTTAAAGCCTGGTTGACTTGAACACGGTTGATCAGAATTAATCTGTTTGTGTCGCCATTATGAGCAGTGAACAATGTCATGAAATTGATTACATTTGTCTTCGGTGGCCCACTCAATAGAAGGTTTATCGGTTTGATGATGTTAATTGAGACAATTTTGTCTGGACTCTTTGATTTATTTTTACCAAAGCCAGCAGAGCCGAGATCTGTTTCAAGCCTTTTTTGCCGGTGAGTTAGCGCTTTGCACTTATGGGATTGTGGTTGACAGTTGGCATAGTGGATGATTTATGACCGGCCAGGAGAGTCAGAGATGGATGAGGACAAATAACTTTCATCAAAGTTTTCCGCTAGCCACAAAGGAAAGCTCATCCTCTTTGTTGTTGTTTTTAGTACGCAGCACTTTTCTAGTCCCCCCCATCGTAAGTATAGTCATTCGATCTTGTTGCGCAAGTTGATAAGTTGATTCATAAATTCTTTTGAATTTTCTATGGCCCTTATTTTTTTTTTTTTTCATTGCGTTTTAGTACTTTGGGAAGCATTTTCTTTCTCCATTAAAAAAAAAAATCAACTGTCATCAAATGAAATTCAGTGCCTCATTAATTGATTACTGCCGATTGATGACGAGATTGTAGGCATTAGGAGTTCTAATTAGTGCTCTTATCAGTGCTGTACAAATAAGTTTTTTTAAATAATTTTTTTTTTAGTGTCAGAAGAAGGAAACCCTTTTTACTTTTAAGTTAATTAATCTGACAAATTCTCTTGCACAAAGATGGTTGGTTTGCCGATTTTAAACGTCCAACCATGTTCAACTCTGTCATCCTAATCACACCGCGACATGTGAGAGGAAAAATATCTCACACGAGACGAACTAATGAGCTGAGGTCAGGCTGAATGGTTCACAGCTTCTTTTAAAACCTTCAGTAATTATACCAGAGCAAGAACCCTAGTCATAGCATATTGATCCAAGAAACTTGGTACCAGTGGGTATCGGTTTTGGTCTCACAAACGTTGGCTTGGGCTGTGGCCTTTCTCAAGGTTTACACGTGATGAAGACGAGACTCCTGCGGCCTCCCTGCTCAGTGTGCGTCCGTTCCGATTTACCTTCTGGCTTTTGGCAGCTCCCACCTCAAGCGTGGGAAGGGGGTTGTTCCAATTTGCCCCCCAGGAAGAATTTGCAGTCCTTGTCTCTTAGGGACCAATCAAGATTGCCTTGAGGTAGATGGGTTCCTATGTCACGATTTGGTCACAGGTAAACCGCTGCTTGAGATTATGTATTCAAGATATGTGCATGTTTGAAGAGAAGCCGCAGTTACTCTCCACACTTTTTCATAGTTTGAAGTACTGTACCTGCTCGGGAAATACACTTGATTTCACAGGGGGGCTAATATCAACTCTAAATGAATCGATGCAAAACCGTGTGTGTTTTCCAATTAGAGTTTAATGATTGTCTTTCAGATAAATGCGGTCTTTTTTTCTTTTAAGTTACTCTCCATTAATCTTGACTAAATCATGTTTGCTTAATGATCCTAAAATATTTCTAAACTAGTGATAATAATCGCTTAATGGATCGTTAAGAACTCTTGTCTTTGTGTGGAATTGATTGTTGATTAATGGTGTCGTGACGCAAATGAGTGCTGAACTTGGCGACAAGAGGCGCTGTTGATTCGGGCAAAACTACGTTGCTGTCATGAGGAAGGGATGTCAGATTTGTTTTTTTGTCATAGGGCCACATTGAATTTCAGGGTTCCACTCTGGGTAAATGATAAGTACATCTCCAAAATGACCCTTGCATTTGTTTGTTTTTGTATACTGAATGTTTGGAATTCATGGGGTGGCAAGCAAATCTTTTAGTGTACTCTTTCCCGATTTCTGTTTCGAGGGGATTTGTTGAAAGTCAAGGCCTGTGTTTTTTCTTAAAAATGAATAAAATTGCAATTTCAGTCAAGATTTTCTGCCAAAATGACAAGATCAAATTTGTGAGGAAAATTGCATTTCTTTAATAGGCCACATAGAATGGTATGGCAAGCAAGATCTAGTCCCCGGGCCTTTATATTGACAGGGTCAAAACTGTTCCAGAAATGCGGATCAACCTCCAAGTTGCGCTTTCCACTAAAAACCTGTGTGCCCGACAGCCTAGCTCAGCCTCTTTCTCATCACCCGCCTCTGCGCTACAAGACCCCCACTAACCTGGCACGTCGGCATACTTCCCAATGTTTCTTACCACCTCTCCCCAAAGTCCCGATTTCCCTGAACAACCCCAACACCAATCACTCTCTGGTCTCCTTTCTCAACGAGAACTCAAATCTTCCATCTAGCCACCTCTGTTGTCTGGAACTGAAGCACAAGCAGGTCCCTTTTGTTTGGGTTGATAAAAGGAGGAAAGCAGGGCGAGGGAGGAGGATTAATTTGAGCACCGACCAGATGACACATCTGCTTGTCGTGTTGCCGTCTCGCCCTTCCCTCCCGTGGCTTCCCTTGCAGTCGCTCTATTATCTCGGGTGAGAGCAGAGGATATTGGACTGAGATGCATGGCGAACTCTCAGGGATGAGACACTCCTCTAATCCGCTCTTCTGGCCTGTCTTTTTGACCCCCCTCCCCTTTTTTTTTCCCTCCCGCTATCTCCAGTCCACTTGACCTCACTTCTTCTTTGCACCCCATCCTTCAGTTCATCCTATATGTAAGGATGACCTAAGGAAGCAGACATTACATGAAGGTGTGAAAATGGGTGCAGGTCAACTGACTTAAAAGAAGCGTTTGCACTTCAGGTAGCACAGATTATTATTGATTATTATTATTTTTTTACTGTGGAACTTTTGGCAGAGCACCGCCAGAGCAAAATAAAGTTTGAATCGTTTGAATTGCAGCTGCTAAAATACTGCTCTGAGAATGGCCAGCTACAAGACCCATTGCGCTGAAATGACCCAGAGGAGTGGAAATGCCGGGTTGAAAAGACTTTTGTCATCGGTGAAAAGTCATGACTCCTTTTTTTGTGACTGGATCCAAGTCAGCTCTTTGATCATCCAGGAGCTTCAAAATTGCATTGTCGAATAGATACTTCGTTTATTCCTTCCGGCATTTCAAAAATGTTAACACCAGCAGAGAATATCGATTCTCATTGGCTCTCGTTTAGCCTCGTCATCGTGGAAAGGCTGTGATGGCGTTTTAACCTGCCGCTCAGACATGGTTCAAACCTTGAGCAAATCAGATCGCAAGTGTGAACAAAGTCAGGTTGGCACATACCACCCTTGTCAAAGCTTTATATTACTCGCCCTGCCTGTGGGCCCTCATGCGTATTGTCTCCTGGTTGCCCCTTTCTGTGTGTCACCTCCATTTGCATGACACATTTCCCCTTTGACCATTTTTTTGGGGGTCCTAAATCAAGGGTCATGGTCTGTGGTTGGTGTCACACATTTCAAAGGGCGGTGCTTGATACCCTTTCTTGCCCTGTGACAGTTCCCTTGGTCGAAACCTGAAAGAGATGACATTTTATCGTACCGGTAGTGCTGATTTTATTTTCTATTAATGCAGTCCTAATTGTTGTCTTCTCCACTTTCTAGTCGTGTAAAGCTTGAACCCGGACTTCTTGTGGGTGACTTTTAAATTCGTGTATGGATGTGGGTCAATAGGGGCACGCAAAGGCAAGCAACCTCTAACCCTGATCTTTGTCACTTGAGGTCAGTCACGGGCGGTGGAAACAGATTTAAAATGTCTCTGATCAGAGGGAGACAGGAACTCAGGCCAGCGGGTGCACCTCCCTTGTTTCCTTGGCCTCCTGCCCTGTCTATTGTCATTCGGAGAGACCCTCGCTCCCGCCCTTTCATCCCGACTCTTGCTCAGCATCCCACGCATGCTGGACCGATAGGGAATTACTGTAAGAATGACTGCGAGTCGTCGGCGTCGGGGGGAATTGGAGGGGGGGGGGGAGGGCATCATGTCTGAGCTGTCGCTTCACGCTGACACGGTGTGAGCTGGAGTGACACTGAGCTCCAGCGTAGCGTCTAGGAACAGTCTGGCCCGGGAACTGTGACCCGTGTGACCCACTCCCCGGCCGCTGGGATCGACAGAGGGCGGCCTTTTGTTGATGTTGTTTAAGCATGCTGGGGAGAAATGGTGAAGGAGAAAAGACCCCGCATATCTTTGGGGGGGGGGGGGAAGAACAGCTCAGCAGTAGCTTGGTTGCTCGGGTTGATGGAACGAATCAAAGCATGTTAAATGCTCACAATAACAAAGACGGGATATTGAAAAATATGTCATTCAAATCGTTTATTTTTGTTCATTCCCATTTGTTTCATAGTGGGAACATGCTCGTAGAAGTTCAGACGAAACCAAGCATATTTTGGACATGAATAGACTGTTGAGGCAAATTTGTGTTGACAAGAAATCTGACATTTCTTGCTACAGAAGAGGGGAACAAAAAAAGAAATGAAAATACAATTTGTCTGTACTCTACAAAAAAAAATGCTTTAATGCTTCTGACTCGACTTTTGTAACGCGCTTACAGAGCCAGTAGGGTTTATGGATTGATTGCACAGTTATGATTTAAGGTGAGGTTAAGCGGTCATTGAATCTTACCTTTCAAATTTTCAAAAGAATAGAAATCTATTCATCATCAACAATTGCAGAATTTTCGAATGAATAAATACAGTTCAAATTATGTTGGAATGATCAAAGCATCAAGCCTGGCACAAGAATTTACTTTTTTTTTTTTTGCCAAACTCTTGCCAAGGTGCAAACTTTTTTTAAAATTTTTTTTTTAACACATATGAAATTAATGTCTTGACCTTTACGTCCCTAAATGAATTGTGTGTGTGATTAAAACTTGACTTCCCTTTAGCCATCAAGATCCTACATAAGCACAAATAAATTAGAGCCTGATCTAGTGACATTTGACCGAGGTGTAAGTTAAGGCACGCGTTGGGATTTTGTTCAATCATAAAATCAGCAAAAGACTTCACTGTCCAACAAAATGCGTGCATCTATGAATTCCATGAGATTATTTTTTTTCTCCATTATTTTCTTTCGAAGAACAAAAATGTTTTCTTTGTTTTGTATTAAAAAACAAACAACACACGATTTGGAAACACACGCCATTATTTTCTCGATAGTGTTTTTGATGCAAATTGATAATTCAAGCCACCATCACCTAATTTTTTTGTCCCAGCTACGATTTGTGTCACGCCAATATTACGAGTGTGCATCGCTCTAACAAGACGGTTTCATAAGTATTACATTTGTAAGTGGAACAAATTGATTCATTTTGATATCGTGGGATTATGATTCAATTCGAAATGGTACGTCTGGAACTTGTGTTATGAACAGAAAACAACAAAAGCTCTCCAAAGCCTATACTATTGAAATTATTTGCATAAAAAAAAACAACAACCTGGTATGCATCTCTCATAGCGGCCAATTTGATACGTATCTTGATTCATGGGACACGATAAAATTCAAGAAATGTACATTCTCAAATATGAATCAGTTTTCATTTCACCCGTAAGAGATTCAACTTTAGATTTTTATTTTGGAACAAGGACAGCGTACATAAACATTAACCTGTACAATTATTAGGTGTACTATGATTGGGTCATGGTGCCTTTTAGAGCGGATATCGCGATTTGAGGAAATAGTATTTTGCCCCCATCGGAGAACATGAGGCAGCCCGGTGGGCCAGTGGTGAACGCGTCGACCTCACAGTGCAAAGGTACCGGGTTCAATTCCAGCTCTGGCCTCCCTCTGTGGAGTTTGCGTGTTCTTCTCAGGTGGGGAGAGCTACGTGGGTTTTCTCCGGGTACTCCGGTTTCCTCCCACACTCCAAAAACATGCATGTCAAGCTGACTGAACACTCTAAATTGTCCCGAGGTGTGAGTGTGAGCGTAGATGGTTGTTCGTCTGTGTGTGCCCTGCGATTGGCTGGCAACCGGTTCAGGGTGTCCCCTGCCTACTGCCCGTAGACAGCTGGGATAGGCTCCAGCACCCGCGACTCTTGTGAGGATAACCGGATCGGAATATGGATGGAAGGATGGACGGAGAACATCATCCACAGGGGAGGTAAAAATGATTCCCAAATATGGAGCGACCTCCTTCAGTATAATGGCGTCCGGGCCCCTGCATGGCCCAGTCGCTTGCGGCCATACGCTGGTTAACCCCCCCCCCCCCCACTCCCATGTCACACTTAGGGGACATTTACTGGTGTGTGACAACCTTTGGTGAAGCAGAGAAAATTCTCCCACTTGTGTGGACTGGTCCTAACAATGTGATTATCATGCTGCATGTACGTTTTTCGTGGCGCTATTGTTGGCCCCTCACCTCTGTCTGTATTGCGCTGTCAACTTGGGCTCTTTGTGGGAGCTGAACTGGACTGACAGTCTCACTTCTCTGCATTCGGGGACTCAATGACCTCAAGTGGCTGTCCGGCCTACCCCCCCAAGCCCCTTTCGTGAAGTAAAAAGTGAAAATACTATGAGTGAAAAAAAAACAGGGTTATTTATGTGAGAAAATGTAAATGTCTTGCTGTGCTGGAAATAAAAAAAAGTAAGCAAGGCCGCTCTTTTGTATGAAAAGACTTGGCTCATTTTAAAGTTAAGTACAGGAGAAAGTAGATGTCGTTTTCCTCCATTCTCGTGCTCCCTTCCTGGCCGGCCTTCAAACTTCACAACTACCGAGACCCTCAGTGGAGAAAGCACGTCGCTGCTTCAGCTCCATCCATTTCCCGAATATACAAGCCTCGTTAGACCACGACACTTAACGCTCGTGTGGGTTTGTATAATGATGCGTCCTCCTTAGGCTCAAGGTAAGACAAATGGGATATCCCCTCTGTACTTGTTTGTGTAACTCCTGGAGACGAAGTGACGACGTTGGAGGGCTCCAATTACCGGCGCAATAACAATGCAGTGCTTTAGCACGGAGACTTGACTCCACTTAGAGCTGATAGTTCTGTCTCCAAGGGTCTTTACGGTTCCTCCTAATATGTTGTCTACCCTAGTAGTTGAGTTGACATTCTCAGAGACTCCGGTGTCACGGCAGATGGGATACTGCTCGTGTTGTCATTTTTTTGTTTGTTTAATAAATGTATCTATGGGTTTCGTGAAAGGAGTCAAGCCTGGGATTTTAGCATCTGTATTTGTTTTGGCATAATGACCTGAAGGAAAGATTTGTGCTGTTTTGGATGGATCGATTCTGACTCACTAAATCCATTTGTCTGGTTGCTTTTTTGTGCTTGGCCTTCATTGAGATTCTTGACATTCTGCTTGCATTAGTTAAAATATTGTCTGAGTCACTTTTGTTCATGTTTTTCCAAAGGTACCATGAACAAAACAAACAAAAACAGATTAGAAACAGTCAGCGTAATTTGTAGCTTGTAAACATTATTTTTGTTGTCTGATTTTGTGTGTGTATTAGTTCCACTTTAAAATGTCCTGAAGACTATGTGGCCATGGTGAAGCATCTTTATCTTTTGACGTTTTGGCTTGTACTTTGAATTTAGAAATGGTTGTTACAGGATGTGTTGTAGCAAGTTTCACATGATCCTAAGTGGATCTGACAAATGACTCGCTGACTGTCCAATGTCCTGAATAAGCTTTTAGACCGTCATAGAAAAGAATAAGTACATTTTTGACATTGCTGTGAGGTGGAAACCTGCCTTTTCAAATTTGGTCTGTTCCATATCTCTTCACCAATCCCCATGTGGGTTTCTTTTTAGAAATTGGCTCTGTTTCTCTCAAACATGACATTCAACCAAAAAAATGTATGGTCTTATTTTATTTTTTTTAATTTCCTGAAAAATAATGAAAACAACTCTCAAATTTTTCAATGGTCACAAACTGGCCCTGAACAATTTGTGTTTGATCTTCCACCATCTTCCTGTAAATGGCAACTGCTAAAGAATCTGATCGTCTGAGTGTGTGTAGAATACTGTACACCAGACACCTTAACATTTTTACCCATGTTGTTAGTAGGCTGTGTGTGGGGTACCTGCTTGTTTACTACCACTACTGAATGTGACAATGTGGTGTGGTCTCTGCCGCAGTGTCCCCCGTGTTCAGGGGCCGCACTACTCGAGTGGACACCAAAAACCTGTGCAGCATCAGACCAATTAGGCAGCAAAGCAAGACTAATGGCCGCGGATCAGTTGGCCTCAGAAGGATGGAGCTGTCCCATTTGGAGCGCCTCATTATGTGATTGAGTGCGGTGTATTTGTGCTGGCCTGTGTGTGTGTTTGTTCATTTGAAATTTGGGTTCTCAATGATGACGAGCGAGCGCATCCACCCAGCCGCTGGCCTCGCTGCCGCCTGAGAAGCACCGCAAGGCGACGCTCTACAGGCCCCCACCTGGTTACACTGCAGGGGGTTCCCGAGTGAGGAAAAATGAGAAATGAATTCCTGTGGTTCACTCTCTACTTAATAAGCTAATTAAGCACCGTGTATGTGCCTCCCGCGGCACTTTTGAAATGACTCCGTCGCAGTTCAGTTCTGCTTCTAATGGAGAGGAGCTTGAGAGGGAAGGACAGTGACGGAATGGATGTAGGGGATGGGACTGAACCCCCCGCCCCCTCTTCCCCTCCAAGTCTATCAGTTATGTCAACCACCACCAGGGGGCAATACCTCCAGGGATCACAATGCTTTGCTCGAACAGCACATGCCTGCGCCCCGCCTGTTGTTCTTCCGTCTTCCCTTCATCTGGATTTTCCATGCAGTCTGGCCCGTGTTACCCTCAGACTGTTGTGAATGTTTTGGTTAAGATTTTTAACAGCTGTGTTGCTCTTTTTGCAAAGCTGTTTAAGGTTCAATGGAAATTTCACCCTTAGGTTTGAATTGTGGATGTACCGATTGCGCCTTGATACAATTATAGGCTCGTCTGCTTTCAGAATATTAATTCAATTGCATTTTTTTTGCAGTTCGTTGATAAATCAGTTAGATTCGACTAAGTATAGATCTCCATCCTACCAAAAATGTTCCACCAAGAAGGATGAGCTTGCTGTGGAAATTGATACCAGTGATTTTTCATGCATCAGTCTATTTAACACTAGTGAGTGTTGAATCATTGTTGTGTGTGAACAATTCCTTGTAATTATTGCCAATTTTCTGATATTTTTCTCAGTTTATGAATCAGAAATTTTTTTTTGTAGAAAACACAATGAAATAAAGGATAGAACACATTAAAATTTATTTTTTTCTCAGTTTATGAATCAGAAACCCAAACAATTTCTTTGTAGAAAACACAATGAAATAAAAGAAACATTAAAATGCAATTATCCAGTGGAAAAACACCATCTAAAATTTTTGGTAACATGACCAGTTTTCAAGGAATATAGCACTCTGTTCCTTACGTTGCAATGTTGCAAAATGTACATTGTTGACATCCATGTTCCTGTAGCATTGCCCATCACGTTTTTGTGGCAGATGCAATTGTGCGACTGCAAAGTGGCAGGCTTCCTTCATTCTTCATGCGATGTTGGTATGTCGGAGGTGTAGGGCGTCTAAAGCGACGATTGTCGCACAAAACCCCCCCACAAAACTCATGTTCTCTTGGATTTCACGCCGTCTGAACAGACCCCGTTCATTGAATGGAACTCACAAGAAAACAACGTTAACATGACAGTCGCCTCTTTGCATGTTGTCATTGTGCTCCGCTCTCCAGGCATGATTAATCAACCCGTCCGTCCGTCCATCCATCTTCTATATGGCTTTTCCGGTTCAGTGTTAACAGGGCGTTTGAGCCGATCCCAACTGACTTTAGTCAGATGTCATCCCAGACTGGTCATGAGGCGATCATAGGGCACAGATAGAGAGACAACTGTTCATACTAGCATTCACATTGTTACTCAGCGGGAACGGAACCTCTGTTCCCGACGCAAAAGTCAGGCGACGAAACACCACGTCGCCATCAGTGACACGGGTGTGCCCCTAATTTCCTAATCATCTTGCTTAACTCTGTGGCTGCACCTTGTACTGACTGTATATTTGTAGCCTCGTTCAAAGAGAGTGGGCAGAATAATGAACAGACACAAAATAATTATCATTTGCCCTTTTAATTTATGGAAATGGTTCAGAGCAGTTGTTTGAACTGAAGCGCTAAATAGCTTAGCCAAGCATTGCCATGTAGGCTGTATGTAAATGTAGGTGTGCCCTAATTGAAATTCAATACCGCTCTCGTCGGCGAGGCCTTCTCAGCCGAGCGGTCCTCCTCCGCCTCTTTTTTCCTCTTTCCTACCACACTCATGTGGCCTCCAACCTTACCTAAGTGGCTCTTTAATTTAAAAGTAAGCACATTAACTTTCTTCAACACAAGGGTAGATAAAGCACCTCTTGCCGGCAGATTAATAAACAGCAAAATAAATAATGCGCCATTCGGGTTCATTTCCTCACGAGCACCCGCTCATGTGTCTGCGCACACAAACAAACGGGGAATCGATAAACAGCGGTATTGAGGCATCTCTTGAGGTCTGTGTCTGGCTCAGTGTGATGGTTGATTTATTTGTTCTTAGCAAGAGGCGGTAAATCAGTACTTCCCCTCAGGCCAGCGAGGCGCTGCATAGACAGGCAACCTACTTAGTGTCACTCCTCAGCCCCGCAGGGTCTGGCATCCGCATGAGCTCTTTATGTTCCTGTTTATTATTTATCATCATTATGTTTTCACATTGCCTTTGCTAACAATGGCTAAAGGCCAGCCGATGTGTTGCGAGACGATGGGATGCATTAATGTATGGTTTGTGTTGGATGCAAACAATGCGTTTTTTTTTTTTTTTTCGTATTTAGGAGAAAGGTAAGATCCTTGCAAAATGGTACAAAGTAGCTGCTTCACAGCCACAAGAGAATTTCCTGTCCTTAGTTTTGACACAAATCCCAGCCAAGGCCAGATATTGCCACAACCCCATCCGTGTCTCTCTACTAGGGTTGTAATAGTTTTTGATTTTTTAAAAAAAAAAATAATACAATTAGTTTTATTTCGCTTTTTTTTGATAGCTTTAATTAGTTTTTAGAGCACTGGGTTAGTTTTTATTAGTTACCTTTTTTTGTTCAATTTTTATTCGTTTTCGTATTAGTTTTAGTTGAGTTCCTATTCGTTTTCAAGATTAATTTTAAAAAATTCTGTCTGTCATGTGTGCAAGTGTACAGTGTCATAAAAACTACGAAACAAAAATATTTAAAAACGGCATCCACAAATCACATACCGCTACTGTACGGCAGTCCACACACTTTGAAGTACAGTAAGTACATAATACCCGATTCTAAAGTTAGATGCATTCCACGCCTAATGTTTTGACCTAAAGCTAGGATGGTCTCATTTTCCGTCCCTTGTTTGCCAAGTTGCCAACTTCTAAAGTTGAAAGTTAGAGTTTGTGGCTTCAATTCCTGTAGAGAAGGTTTACCTTGTTGTACTGTATACTTTTATATATGTAATTATTCCGTCACTGTCCTGTGAAAAACTGTATTTGTCCGTTGTGTCATTTTATAAAAATTAGTGTGTTCTGTAGTTTTTACCACACCAAATGGCCACTGATCTTTTTAACACTGTTGTTTCGAAGTGAAACTTTTCAAAACCTCAGGAAGCATTGCTCTCATCTAAACGTACCGTTAGCAAGTGGGATGGTGGGAGGGGGGGATGGAGAGACGGACTGAGTGGCATGCTAACCTTGCCCCAGGCCTCTCCCAAGGCCTGACGCAGTGTGTCGTCCTCCTCAGCTCCTCAGCGCCACTTTGCTCTCCATTATCCTTCTTTTCTCTTTTTTTGCCCTGAGACATGGAGCCAAGCTGTCCTCTGCAAGCCGCAACTGACTCGGTTGAGACAGAAGGCACCAGTACAAAAACCTCTTTGAAATGTCTTTCATCGCACTTCTGACCTCTGCGCCTTCGAGGACAAACTAGTTTGTTTAGCCCGCCGCTGCCTTTCAAATGCAACTTTTCTGTTCAGGCAAACTTTTAATGAAGATTTTCCCCTTTGTTCGTTCTGCAGTGGATTCTGTTCAAAGAAATATGATGTGAGACAAAGTGAATTTTTCTTTTGTAGCTTTTAATAACACAAGCTGCCAAAGCGGCAGCCAGGCGAGCTGATTGTTTTTGGCTCCAGTGCCATTTGGCGTGAACTTGGAGCCTCCTGCGAGTACCCCCACATTGGCCATGGGGAGTGTGACATAGCTAAGCATCAACAAACCTGACCTGTTCTTGGCGTGGACTTCTGATTTAAAACACATCACTCTCTTTTTCAAGCGGTAATCCTTTCCACAACGTTATGACCAAGCCTTTAAACCATTGCCGCCATTGGCCCCAACTTCACATCACCATCGAAGAAGAAAGCAGCATCAGCAGCTAGTCACCTAAGACACCACCCTAGAACAACATGCTTTTTTTTCTCTTCAAATGACAAAGTTGACTCTTGTGGTTTGTTGAAATTATGACTTTGGTCTCCTAGCATGCGAGGAAGACTTTTTTTTTTTGACAGAGGCTTCACAAGTCCGGAGAGTTTAAGAGAGAACTAATTTTGAACACTATCAGGCGAGAGGGGTAGACAGTATACTGGAAATGGGCTTTTAGCTTAGTTTTTTTGTGATTTTTTTTGTACTGGACTCCGTTTCCATGCCAATGATTTACTGAACAAACTAATGCTGACCAGAGCAGAGGTCTTTATGGATGAAGTGCCGCTTCACCCAGATTATCATGTTGGATTATTTTGACAGCAATTTTGAAATGAAATTAGCAAATGACCCTCATACCTCCATTTTTTTTTCTTGCATATCCACTGTTTCATGGTTCTTCAAAATATTGTCTTTATCCAAAGTATTTGGAAAGCTATATATAAAGTTGTATTGTTATAAACACGTTTCAATCTAGAATCATAGATTCACTCATCAAGCAACAGCTTGATATTTACGACATTGTGTCGCAACACTTTTGGCCGTACTGGGCTATATAAACTTGAGGAAATGTGTGACCAAAAATGACACTTGTAGCAGTCACTTACAAAATATGCGAGTCCATCCTTGTAATTAAAGTTTAATGGAAACATACGTGAAATTTCTGGGTGAGTTGCATTTTTAATCATTTCGTTTGTATTTGTTTCTGTGCCAATCTTGTCCAAAAAAATATCACTGATGTCATTGATTAATCAAAATGGACTCTACTTTTTTTTTACTGTCGACGACTCCACATTTTTTGTTGTTCAACCCTTTACGCTGAATAATTACTACCATTTTATGATCTCTGAGTTAAAGCACATCAATCTAGGAAAATATTGTCAAAATCAGGATTCTAGTAGTCGTCAAAACTCTCGATGCGTAGAACTAATTTAGCTCATGGAGATTAGTATATAAAATTGATCATTTTTCTAAAGCTACCGTGTGTACAACATTTCTTTATTTTCCATTTTGGAGCAACATTTAGAATGGCTTTTTTAGTAACACTGGATTCTTATGTGCAGGCATACAAAAGTGAGGCTGAGCCAAATCATTTCCTGTCCATTTCTGGGATCTCAGTAGCAGGCATATTCCCGTATGTCTGGAGGATATGATTTATTGGTTGGGGCATCACTGCAGCACCACAATGTTTACCTTACTATAAACGTGCATTTTTATGTATTCATGTGTTGTTTTTTCCTGCAACTTCTGCATATTTAGATATTACACTTGGACGGTCTATCTTACTGTTGAGCTCAGTGAAGCTGTGTAGACGTGCCGGTCTCGCAAGAAAAAAGGGAAAATCCACATGCTCATCCTAAAGCTTTTTCAGAGAGCCGCCTGTGTTTTTTTTTTTTTTTTTTTTACAGGCAAAGATTTGACTTTTTAAGAGTCTTCCAAATTAGAGGCACGGCTTAACGGGAATTTAATATTCTGTTTAGATGCTCAATTAGATTTGTAATTACTCCTCAGGCATGATTGCGTTTATATTGGCTAAGTTCATTAATACTGTGGGACCGCGGTCTGTGGCGAGCCACGCAGTAAAAATGAAATTAAACTCTGAACACGAGGCTCCTACGGGGTCGGGAGGAGGCTGTGTGACTTCAATGATGGATCAGGCTCAGGCTGTGAATTGTTACATTCAGTAGTTAATGGTTTTTATACTGTGCTGATTTTTTGCTCGAGCGGGGTTTGAATATCCTTGTCTTTGTCTTCTGTTGTAATGTGTTAGGATGTAAAAACCAAAAATGAAATTGAAAAATTGACAAAGACATGTTAGAAAAGGGCTCATATTGGCCAGGTGATTAATTGACGAGGCCCCAGTATTGATGTTAGCTAATTCGATAAAGCGTACCATAGCTTGCTAGAACGTATTGTAATCCTCTGTAAGTGGTTAAAGATGGCCACTTTCAATCACTTTATTGAACAAACTGTAAGAACACCACCAATATAATAAGCACATTCATACGCAGGCATTCGATGGCCACAACTCCCATTGAGTAACTCAGCATGCATACTGGCTAATGGGTTAGCTGATTCGTTCAGCTAACGATGTAGTCGCATTTATTGACACCCATGTCACTCACCACTCCAGGTTCTGCCTTTCATAGTCCTAAACAAAATCACAGACACCATTTTTGATAGCAGTCCTAACATCGGCTCATATGCAGGACTCAGTTTTGTATGAGAGGGAATTTTTTTGTTCAGAAAATGTAATGACTGTGAACGCCATTTAGATTATGTGGAAAAACTTGCAGAAAGGCAAGAGTATACGCACACGGTCCAATATATAGGCCTCTTCTTTCACTTTTTCCTATCGCTATAGTTTTTTCTCAGAGATGGCTGCCGGACAAGCAATTGGAAGCTGGAAGTCCGAGATGAGACCCAGATGCATTGACAACTCCCTGTGAATAATTTAGTCATGCATTCCTCCGGTGTGTTTGAGCAACACCTGCATCTGGCGTGCTCACTTTCGTCTGTCATCCTCTCTCTGGATCATTCGTTTCTTCTGGCACTATGTACGGAAGCCCAGGTGGTTCTGTCTTACAGTCGATTCTGCCAATCCACTGTAGTCACTTTCTAAAAACACAAAGGTATTTTCACTGCTTGATGGGTTCAAAAATTAAATTCGATGAATTGGCGAGCCTGCCAGTTTGGTCAGGCCACCTGAGCGGAAGAATGGACACATTTGGTGTAAGAATTACAAAAGCTTGTGATTCGTCCTAGTTTTGCTTTTCCTTTGTTTCCTTCTCGTTTTATTTACAAGACCACTAAAAATGGCAGAATATATCGAGCCTATTGTTCCTCTTATTGATCCTGCCTGTAATTTTCTTGAATTTACCTGCTGCAGTCTAGTTCATAATAGAGAACCTTGTCATGAATTGTTTGGCTTTTGTTCAAACACTAATCACTTTGCGGTCTGTTTCCCCTGTCAACAATTGCTTCTCTGGCATTTAACGACGCAACAACCTTCTAATATGTAATTGTTTCGAATATTACTGTTGTGTTTGTGGAGTCTTTCTCGAGGTAGCCTTTCATTATTCTGTCAGTAAGGCACATGGAAATAAAACTAATTGTCACACTGAATAAATCTTTGAAATATTCTCTCCATTTGTCTGGCTGCCAACTGCCGAAAGATACTAGTAGGCGTTGACTCGCCCTGACTCTCACTGAAAGTACAAATTAGTTTGAAGTAGCCACAGTTGCCTTTGAAAGGACATTTCTCACTGCCTTGGTATGGAAATGAGACCGATTGAACTCAGGTGGTATTACGCTATTATGGTTGTGTTGTTGCAGATGTATTCAAAAGAGCTGCATCTGCCTCAAAAAAATAAGAATTAAATAAATTATATACACCTGTATATAATATCGATGAATGTGTGTGTGTGTGTGTGTGTGTGTGTGTGTGTAACACGATTGGACTACATGTTTGATTGTACACACTTTTAAAGTAGCAAATGTGCACAAATTACCTTTATATGTTATGAACAATAAATGATAAAAAAAACAAAAAAACACTGATCATGTCAAATATATCATCCAATAATTAGGACACGGGTATTTACCTGAGCCCCAAGCAAGTGTGATATCATTTTCAGTCGACAGCAAGTGGCAAAACGGCCTCCTCCGAGATGGCAAAAAACGTGTGGATCTTACCGCTTAATTCCTATTCCACATACTCAATATTAAACAGAATGCTGTTTTCAGACTAGTGAAAGCTGCATAGAACATATTCTTGTGAAGAAGAATATTGGCTTGATGTCTGCTCAAAAATAATGTTTATAATAATAATAATAATAATAATAATACATTTTATTATAAGCGCCTTTCAAGACACCCAAGGACACTTTACAATAACAAAAAACACAAAACAATACGGGTTGAGCAGCGGCAGCCAAAATGCGCCAGCGTTCACTCAACCCGGAAGTCAGAAAGATACCACAAGGGAGGGAGGAGGGGGAGAAAAAAACCCACGCTCAAACTATCCTCATTTTGAGGATAATTTGAGTTAGGCAAAAAACTCCTGCACAAGCATATGACAGTTACAACAGGTCATGTTTAAAGTCTGTCATATTTTGGGGAAAGCCTGTGAGGAAGTGTTTTGTTTTCTGGGTCAGTATCAGGCTGGTTTTGTTAAACTATGGCTAATTTCTATTTTAAAATTTGTGCTGAAGAAAAAAAAAAGATATATATTTGGGGGTGGGGGCAGCGGGATACAAAGGGCATATGTAGCATGTCTACGGTTTGCTCAGCACCCAGATTCATATTGCTTGTGAATTGTTTTGCATTTGGCTTTGTTCATGTTTTCTCAGGGATTTGGGTGCAACTTTTCCAAGTGAATTTTTTTTGTGTTGATTTCTTTCTTTTTTTTTTTTCCTTCCAATGTTAACCCAAGTAAACTCGAAGATACCCCAAGGAGGTGACTGCGTAATTCACAAGACATCCTTGATGTTTTTGTGTTTGAGCAGGCATCACCTGCTGCCACTGTTGATGCATATTAATCGATACTGTTACAGCAATTCAGCCTGTGGCATCAAGTCAACAAGTTCTCGAGAGCAACACCAGAATGGGCACATTGCACCGCTGCACAGCCTGGTGTCACGAAAAAGCTATGAGAATGCACTTAATTATTTAAAGGAGACGAGGAGGAGGGACTCTTTCTGGACATTAAGATAGGGACTCACTTCCAAGGATACTCCCTGAAAGTGTCTTTCTGATTTTTGTATATGCTTTCAGCTGCTTTTTTTTTTTGTGGTTGAGTGACAGTCTTAGAAAGACAGCAAGACAATATTCTCTCCTGTTATTAATAAACCACTGGGATGAATTAGTCCTGATGCACAAACTGTTGAATTCTTTACCTTCATTATTGTACGTTTTATGAAGTACAATATTATAGATTTCTATTTCTCTTTCTTATTTTAAAAAATGTGTTTCTTTTTGGGAGGCTGAAACTGATGGATGGAATTTTCCATTTGGATGGTGGAAGTGGATTTGAATGAATGAAACTTGAATTTTGGAGCACCACTATATTTGTCTTTATGACATGATGAAGCCGTGACTCCCTATTCCTCGTTATTTTTTTGTAAAATTCCATGTTTGCGGTCACGAGATGGCTTAATGTTTGGAGAGGAGATGCAATATTCTGCATTCCTTGCTTGTGCTCTACGCAGACACATTATTTTTTACAGTAATGTGGAAAACATTGCCGCCACAACGGTATTCGTTAGAGTTGTGATTTTTGGGAGCTCATTTTCCTCTTCATCGACATGGAAGTAGTTTAATCCTTGGATTGGTCTTCTGTCATTGCTGTGGGTGAAGTCTCATAAAGTTGAGCAACTTGCGCTGTTCAAAAGAGGCTGGTAAAACCGACCTGAGAGGAATGTATGTCTGGCGACAAATCTTTTAGTACCATCTTGGTTTTATGAACTTGCTTTTATAGTTTGATGTGTTTAGGGGATTATTGTATAATGACCGTGTTTATGTATTGTACAAAGGGCAACTACTTAAAGAAGTCAGTGTGCTTTGTGCCTCTCTCTCTTTATGTACAGTATACATCTCAAGTAATACTTCACATCTTTGTTTTGGTTGTCGAGTCGTTGATTTATAATATTATTGTCGTTAAAATTTTTTTTTTTTTTTACTCGCATGTCTTAAATGAGGCTTGTTTGCATCCCAGATTCTTTTTCATGGATGGCTGGTGAGAATAAAGAGCTACTCAGCAAGCAAGCCCAGTGACATTACACATTTTTAAGCAGCTATTATTTTTTTGGGAAGCAAATATTAGCTTTCATTCAAGAAGGGATACTTTGATAGACTGCTAAATGAGGTTTCGTCATCTTTGGCCTAGCAGGTCTGTCTCATTAATTTTTTTTAAACTCCCCTGTTCTCTGGATCTGACTGACCACGAGCCTTACTTAAAAATGCGCACCCATTTTTGTACACGTTTTTATACACACTATTCCAGGTAGTAAAATATTTGCTTCTTCCATTGGCTTTTTGCTCATGTTTGCTGTTTTAATTCACATTAAATCTCCATCTCCTTTCTAGCTGTATGTTTCAGGGTGAAAGGTTCCTCATTATTTGTTGCTGTTATATTCCGTGTGACTAAATTCACATACAACCTGTCAGCATGGTGACTAGTAGTTATCGGCACAAAAATGGTATACAAGTGTGTCTTATGCCAAATTGTATTCATTGTGCAAAAATGCAGCCTTTTTTGGACCATACTATAATATTGAAACACAAATTGAAGGTATTTTAATAGAACTTTGCTAAGAATATTTTTGGGGAAAAAGAATAGGTTCCAAACACAATGCTGGTTTATTTTCTGGTATATTTTCTACAACTATATACCATAGCTTGATTCATTTTATAATGTAGTTTATTAAAATGACTCTCAAAAGTCGCCAGCCGATATAGGGCACTTGTTTAGTGGCTAGCTGCTAGCCACTGATGCAGCGAGCCGCTAACCCTGGAGCTGCCGCTAAACGCCGGCAGCAGGCGCCGTACAATACAATATCAGCGTAGTTTTTTTAAAATTTAATTTAATTTTATTTTTTTAAAGTGTCCTGAATTAGCCATATAACTTGATTTCAGAACAAAGTTGTGTTGTTGACATCCGTGGCAACAGTTGGTGACAGCAATATAAATGGCCAAACTATAGTTCCGATCGGCAAGATGGATCAATTTACTCTGAGACTCGTTTCACTCTTAAAAAAAACATTCTACACAACATACAGTAATATTATCACGTTATGATAAAAATATTTGTACAACCCAAGTGCCCTCCCTAATAAAAACCCCCACCTCTTAGAAGGCATTGTACTCTTTGCATTTGAGGAAAAGAACAACCATGGTCCTCTTGAGAAAAAAAATGGTATATCCTGTTTAAGATGAGTGGAAAGCACAAGTACTCTCATAATTTTAAGGACTCAAAACAAAGGAGCAGTCATGGTCCAAAGCCGACGTGAAGTTTTGGCTCACAGGTCAGTCCCACTTGACATTAAACAAGCCAGTACCCAGTGATGGATGTTCGCACATCGATGAAAAAGTGTGTCCCGCACCTTTGCCAACATACCACACACTCATCCCGTATGTCATGGACCCGTAAGGCTCAATTAGACTCTTTATGGTCTCTGTGGCACCGGCTGTATTTTCGGTGTCTGTGCTATGACTGTGAGGTTTCTGTATTTATAGTTTGACATCATTTCTCACATCACCCCTCTGACCTTTTTTGATAACTTCATCTTTCATCTTTTGGGATTTGAGCAGCCCCAGTGGTGTCTTCCGCCGAGTTTTTGGGCGATGTTAATGTCGATGCAGAAGCCAATCTTCTCATATTGTTCAAAGAATCAGACCTTTGCGTTAGTTAATGGATTTAGTAGCCTTGTACAATTAGTTTTGTCATGGACAAAGAAATTGCGGTAAATGTCAGTGATGACAAAAAAAAAGGATTAGCACCAGGGTTTTAACACCAAAATGTAATGGTTTCTTCCAAGGTCTATGTGACACCCCTCCACAAAGAACTGAAAAATTTGGTTTACCTGATCTAATGAGTAGCAATGAAAACATAACCGGACACGTTACTTGTTTTTTTTTTTCTTCCCTTTCTCAGACTGAAGCTAGCAATATCAAAATGGACCTCATGAAATCAGCTCATCACATGTTCTTGTCCTCGTGGCTTTTGGTTTCAGTCTGTTGTCACTCATCACATCACTAAAAACAATGACAAAAGGGTGGTTGATTTTATTCCTCGAGCTGCAGCTAGAGTCTACGCTCCTTTCTGCTTCTCCCATTGGGTTAGCTCTCCAGCCACTTCTGTATAATTGATTCGGAAAGGAAGATGTGCATGGGGGTTAAGGACAACAGCTCAATCTCAGGTCTCCCGATTTTAATCTGAATTCTATTTCTCACGCTTTTCATGCATGCAATTAGGTTTGAAGTGACATTGCTTTCTTTGGCTTTTTGGTTTGTGTTGATCCGCAGTGTGGATAACTGGAGTTTTCCCAAATTTTCCATTCGAAATTGAGATGAGTGTAACAGGAAGCAGCAGAGTACAGAACCACGGGTGCACAAAAATATAATACATGCAACCTTAAATGCATATTTTGTATCGGGGTTGCTGTGTAGTAATGCAAAAGTATTTTTTGTGTCATTGGATGATTGATAGAATAATTGGTGGAAAAATATTCGATCGCCCCTGCCCTTGGTTTGACAATTAAAACTTTTGAAAATTGCAAGGGAAAAAAAAAACCCACATTCCTTTTGTGCCCCCTTTTAAGTACGCTACCATTCACATGTCATTTAACTTTCCTCAAGGATCTTGTATTTGTCTGCGGTCAAAACAAAGTGACATTTGGAAGCAAGGTTGACCAAAGATATTTTGAAGGCCAAAGTTCAGGTTACCCAAAAAAACAGCCCAATTTTCAACTCACTGTTGGTTGTTGAAGGTTTACTTGAGGTAGTAACTGTCAGAGCCCTTCACTGCACAGCTGTTTTTTTTTTTTTTTTTTGCCTATGTTGTCTGCCAAAGATTTCTAGTTTTTGACATTTTTTGGTCTGAGCACTCGCATGAGTTATTTTTCTTGGATAATACCTAATTGTTTCATGCTCCATCGAACAAAGCCGCCTTTTCACGGGTCTTTTCAAATGGCGTTTTGGCGACCAGCATTCCAGCAGAAGTACTCGCTCAACTGCGTTTCAATCTTCATGCTAAAATTGTTCAGACTGACTGCACCGACACAGCAACCCACCTCCCACAACACGCACACATACAAAGACTTCAAGGTTCATGTTGCGCTTGCCCATTCCCCTCAAAATGGGTGTAAAAAATGAGGTGCTGGCACCAAATAGCCCGTTCACCAAATCATCAACCCCCCCCCCCACCCCCAAAAACAAAAAAAACAAAACAAAAATGGTCTCCATTAAAGTTTCCAGCTTGTTGGCAGAGTGAGGCGGTGATGTTTGGAGGTCATTGTTAAAAGCCCAGAGGAAATACCCCTTTTCTAGCCATTTTCAACCATCAAGTGTGTGACTGAGTTCAGGCTTTATTAGGCTTCAGCGGTGTTTGGACAGCCGGAAGTGAAGCACTAATAGGACAGGACAACGTCGAAAATGGACAGAAAGCCCCCGCTGGACTTCTCTCGGAGCTAATTTCCCCCTCTTCCTTTCCTTCTAGTCTCTTCAGTCACTCACTCATTTTTACCTCTGCCTCCCCCTCCCACCCTTCTTCATCAATGTGGTTCTGCCTCCTCAGTCTTCAACACGGACTCAATGCTGCCACGCACATTTTTCACATCCTTTTATTCCTACAATCTTGCCCGTTCCCAAAAGCACTTAGAGTCAGCGGGGGGAAGCTTTTAGCCACTGATTACTCCTACATGGTAATTTCTCCTTGTTTAGACTCTTCTTGCTCCTGTCCTTACTTTGTATTTTCTCCTCTTCTTACTCCCTTTTTGCACTCCCTCTCCAAATGCACTTTAGCCTATTACTATAGAGAAGAAAAGCTCTTATTCCGTATTGTTAGTTGTGTAACATTTAGAACTTGCGACTCGATATAGCAAGATGGAATTAGAGATAATTTAAGTTGAGTCCATCTCCCAGTGTGCCTCAATAGCCATAGGGTGCTTTCTAAAACCGTTTTTTTAAAAATGTTATTTTTGGGTAACCTCTAGCTTGAGGGACCTCACTGATGTCCTACATTTAGTTTTTTGACAAGGTGAAATGTGTCTTTCTTCTTAGCAGATCTTGGGCCTTGAGATACAAGTGACCCAACTTACAATTTTTATAAGTTATCTTTTTTTTTTTTTTACTTTGACAGGACAGGAAAACTCAAGTTAAGAAAACCCAATGTCTCCCGCTTGTTCCGAAAAATGTATTTTTTGAAAATGTGTGTGTGTGTGTGTGTCTCTCTCTCTCTCTCTCTCACTCTCTCTCACTCTCTCTCTCTCTCTCTCTCTCTCTCTAGGGCACCGCCAGATGTTACTAAGCAACAGGCTATG
>CAAKHF010018137.1:8093-27121 GCA_901007745.1 Hippocampus kuda | reverse complement strand
TAAAACCTCAACATATTTTTTTTTCTGCTTTTCTGTTACGTTCATGCCTGTGCACATTTGACACTCACTCATTTCAGATGTCCGTCACTGGTGCGATGTTATTATGTCAACAGAATCGCGTTGGACTGCGCACTACTGTTGTGGGTGAACGTTTGGTCGTCTTGCTGATGGCTGGTTAAATTCAAAATGCGTGTCGCGGTAACTCAAGTACACGCTTTGCGATTTTTGAATAGTTCCGTCTCGATTCCATTGACTAAATCCTCTTTTGTCAGTGTCGCGAGGAAGTGGTTAACGTTCAATAATATTCAGTAAGTGTTCAGACCCGTTTGAAACTGTCGCTGACAATCAAAACACATCAACAAGAAGATGTTAAATAATTGTAGCAACTCCGAATGCACGTACGAGCAACTGGTCACAACAAAGCTTTTGTTGTTAGCAAACAACGAGTTCATCTATTTGTTCAGCGACGATGGCCTGACGTACTGAGAGAAAAAAAAAGAAGAAGCCCCCAGCACTTGAAAAATGATGTCGTACTCTGCTTTCATTGTGAGGGATCATTGCTAGAGCAGATAACCGTGTTTCAGACATTCCACAAAGCCATCCGATTGTCATATGACCAGCATAAAGCTGACATGACTTCACAAAATCCGCCTTGAAACTTGCAACCGCAGTTTTGCATCATGAACACTTAATTCATCTTCCCACTAATACGATCAAGATAGACATGCTCAAAATGACCAAAAATAACTCCCAGTTGTGCTCCAGATAATACTGCATCCTTTATTCATGCCAGACCTCAAGGATCAATCGTCAGGAAACAAACCAAAACCTTTTGAAACAACACACAAAAAAAGTGTTCTTTCAAACCTAGTTTCTTCAGTTTCTGGAGACATTTATTTAATTCGGCACTTGGTCACCATTAATCAGTAAATCCTCCTGAAAAGATTAGAAACAAGCTGGTTAAACTCTGCTCCTTTTTTTTTTCTCCCTCTTGTTTTAATGGGGGGAAATTCCGACAGCTCAAACGATCCGAATCGTCGTGATCAGAGTCCAACCACACATAACAAAAAAGAGAGCTGTCTCTTTAGAATACCAAATATGTTTAAAATTAGCCAACAAACATCTGCTAGGATCCAACCCAGTCGGGAAACACTTTCTCAGAGAGAAGTCAGCTGCCAAGTACGAAGATCGAGATGGTTGTGCGGTTGCGTGGAGGATGGATGTCGTCGCCTTTGATTGTTTGCGCTCAAGTTCGCGCTCGCAACATCTGCCCCAGCGGCCGCTTTTATCGTTAAGTGAATCTTGTGTGACATTTTATGATGCGTGCTCGCGGGGGAAGATGAGATTGATGATGGTTAGGAAAGATTGATGAGGGTTGGTGGAGCTGATCGATGAGAAGCTATGCGTGACTACACATGGTCAAAGAAAGAACCGTTCAACACCCGAAATGACTTTATAAATGAAAAACAAGCTTTTACGGCACCGCCTCATATGTCCTTCCGCGTGTTGCCAAATTTCACCAACACCTCAAAAAAAAAAGAATCACCGATGCGAATGTCAATAGCACGATCGAAAGTATTTTTTTTTCTGTTTCTTCCCACAACATTCTTATCGTTGTTTGTCTTTTCATAACATCATTGTCCACCAACCGCATTGAGAGACGGCCATAAAAGTGCCGTTCCCCCGCATTGATATTTATCACTTGGATTTAGAACAACAACAACAAAAAAACTCTGGAGATGTGCTGATGTTTTCATGCCCGGGCTCTGAACATGTAAAATTTTACTTGAGCTTTTAACAGTCACATGCCAGCCGCCCGACACGTCCCGTGTTGTGACACACTTGTGTTCTGTGTGTTTAGACGCCTCCGACTTGTCATTTTACACAATGAGAACAATTTGTAGCTCCTCGGTGCCACGTCTGTGCATTTTTTTGGTCATTTCTTTCCGTACCCTCGGTCTTTCCTGAGATCACTTTGCTCCCTTCTGATTTCCCTCGATCATTCCCTTTGTCTTTGCGTGTCCCTTTGCACCCCGGGGAGCAATGATTCTCAAACAACCTTTTACAGACGGCCCGTGGAGCCAATGATTGAGCAGTACTGCTCGCATAACACAGTGCAAAAGGTCAATTTTTCCACCGGCAAGCTTTTCAGGCTTCCCTCCGTTGTTATTATGCACGGCAAGCGAAATCTGACCTGGCCCGTGTAGAATTAGCTTGCGTGTTGATAATGTGGCGGGGAGTAAAGGTGTAGTAGTGACACTTTAGCCATCCGCGATAGGGGTTGAGTTAATTAGTGCCACGATGGCAGGAGAACCCCTCACCTTTTATCTCATGATACCGCTCTCTGGTGATACACATATAGTGCACACAAACACTCACACACATTAGATTTAGCTATTAGCCTGTTAATGGGTTGGGTCCCCTGGTCGTCAATTGTCAAGTTGAACTGTAATGGGAAAGATAATGGTCCTCTTGTTTACAGCCGCACAAAATAAAGGCAGAGTGCCTGCTACAGACCTCTCACTAGAAACATCCTCATGTTTTTAACGCTGGGAATTGATTTTGGTATTGTTTTGCAACTTTGAAGTCATTCTCTGCTTTCAACGCGTTGCTTTCGTTTTCTGGTTCATTGTCTTCTTGCTGCGTTCTTTTTAATTTATTATTATTATTATTTTAAATGGGAATGAGCTTGAGAATCGATTCATTGTTAAGAATTCTGTTGATTGTGTGGAACTGAATGTTGCATCTTGAAGCCATTGTGGGGAAAATAAAATAATCAGCAGCAACAAGAAGAGGTGATGGCAAGGTTATTTTGCTCAATGGGATACTGGCGTGCAAACAGGAGTTCAGAACATTCAGAGACTTGTTCATCCATTCATTAAATAATAATTGATTAATTGTTCATTTTCTCTAGAGTGTGGAATTCTGTCAAATAGCCATCCCTTTTTAGTGAAACTTCATCCCATGTTGAGAGATTTCTCCCTCAGTACACCTGATATATTGAATTATTGTAGTCTATGTCAAGAACGTTTCCGCTGGTCCTTAAACTGCATCATTTAAAAGCCCGTTTCAGAACCGTGACTAGATTGCTGCAGGACAATGTGATTTCCTGACATTGTAGAGTACTACAGAAGGCGATGTATGGAATAAGCTTTGCCGCTCATCCTTTGCACTTTACTTGAAGCGTGGCTCCTGCCCCGTGACAGCAAATATCTGTCCTTGTCACTACTCTTACCATCTGTATGACTAACACCCCCCGAATGAGCTCTGCACATACCCATAACATGTAACGGTCTTCTAATTTCCGTGCCCGGGGCACCGTCACCTGCCTGGCCATCATCTGCATTACAGAACTCCCTGAATACTGAGGTGTGCATGCCTCACGAGTCTTTAGGATGTCAGCTGTCTCCATGACGTTCCTCAAGCTCTAATCATAAATCCCTAGCAGGCAGAGGCTACATGCCTGGAGGCCATGAGGGCAGAGGAGGCCAGTACCCTCAGGCCAGCCTCGGGTCTTTCTGGCCTACCATGACACTGGAAAGGTGGAGAGAATGAAGGATGGTTTCCTACTGTGTAAAAGACTGTACCGAGAGTACTCTCGAAAACTGAAACTGTACTTTTACTACTGCCTGGCAAAGAATTCAGAGCGGCCCACATGTCCCTCAAGAGAATTTATGAAAGTCCATACTGGCAAAAAAGGGCAAGTGAAAAACTATCGCTATCAAAAACAACCCATCACATTCCCCCCCCCCCCCCCCCCCCCCATACTAACATATGCGACACTTGGATCCATAAGGATTGTTATTAACATCTGGCCTACGGAGAGACCATTCAATTTAAAGTACGCAAGCGCCCACAACAAATTATTTTTGCACGTCTGAAATCGAGAGACATCTGTAATCAACAAAACCCAGATGTTGCTGCAACCCAACAAGCCGGCAATTTGGTTTTATAACCTTTTAATGTCAGTCTGCGTCGAGTTCCTTTTTCAAAATAGAGAGCACTGTATTTTCTCTTGAATAACTGCTCAGGGAAATGCCAGCTAGTGGAGGTAAACCTCTCTTTTTCCGCTCTGGCAGACTTGCATAAACCTATTCATGGTACGCACAAAATCATTTAATTTCTAAGCTGAATTTATATGGTTCGAAACTTTGATTGGCGTGTTGATCGGTTATTAACCCCCTGCGTTTTTCTGGATGGAAAAGACATAACATCCCTTTTTCAATGCCACACCTTAATGGCAAGATGGGTGAAACAACTTTGGACTGCTTACAGTACACCTACTTTGTTTAGACCAGGTTGGTCAAATTATTTTCCTGCAACCAATGAGTTACCAATTGTGCCGGTGAATAGAAGCTTGTGTTTTACAATAATTTTAATCTTGTTTTTAAGAAGAAGACTTGATGGTTCGCCGCGTAGCCAGCTGAATGAATCGAACCAATATGGACCTCTGCTGTCATGCCAACCATCGGAGAGCAGGCCGCCATTGATGGCTGTTGCTCTAGTCCAGACACACGATCAACTTGACTTCTTTAAGTCCCATTTGTCTTCATTAGCCGGGAGACATAAAACTGATCTCTAAGTAAAGCTTAAATGTTAAGTCAATTTCGGCACAGACTGATGGATTGGACCAGACCCGTTACCATGGGAGCAGTGAAGTGTTAAGAGGTTCAGCGGTGTGCAGACCAAAGTTTGACACCGTGGCTTTTCTAGTACAGCGAAATGGTCTCATTTGATTGCAGAATAGATCGGCCGCGTGACCGAAGTGCCGGCTTTTTCTTTTGAGGACGCAATAGAATAACCTCTATTCAACTATGCAACCATTTTTGTGTACTCATGATCTTGTTGAGCTTTACAGCGGGGACTGGTTGGGACAATCACAGGTTGATTGTGAATAAGGCGTTGCCTTCACCATTTGCTAGAAAATCTGCTTTGAGCCATTCCACCTTCAATGACCAAGAATACTCGTATATCCATCCATTAACAGACTGAATTTGATTGGATGAGCGTAGGTGGAGAGTGGGGGTGGGGGAACCGACGGTGGTCGGGGGGAGTGAGTGAGTGAGTGAGTGAGTGAGTGATGTTTGAACACTGAAAAAAAAACATACTGATGACGTCATTGTTGAATCTAAGTCAACTATCATCACCAAAAAACTCAAGCCCTTGAATCCCTAATTTTGCTTCCCCCCCTTCCTTTAATTTCCAATATCTGCCTTTTTTCTACTTTTTAGTACTTTACTTTCTGTAGCAAACCTTCCCAACTTCTTCCGGAGAAGAGCCTTCATAGTAATGTGCACTTTTGGCCAGGCTTTTGTCTCGTACTATGTATTCATATCAGTGAGCCGTAGAAATAATATAGCAAGTTGACATTGAAGGGATGCCCCTCTGCGAATATGTGTGCAGGAAATGAACATACTGTGGTGGGATTTGAAAATCCATCACTGGCGTTGGAGGGTTTCGCCGATGCGCCGCAATGACAGCCACCACTTTGCATTTAAAGGGAGAAGTAGTGTCACCGGGCGTCCTCCGCAGTGGCGACACATTTATGTTTGATGTGCAACAAAGAACTGTTGAATTGCAAAAAAGAACACAAAGGGAATTGAAGCCCCGAGAGAGCTTTGGGAGACTTTTTACAAGCTGCTGTACAGTAGCGGCTTTCTATTGAGAAGAGCAAAGCTGGTCTTTTGGCCTTCGCTCACACTTGCTTCTGATTTCCCACTGACACTCAACACTCGGATTGATCTTTTGGGGAAACCCTTTGTGAACAACACCTCTTCATTTCCCCACGCTGACGTTTCATAGGTCCTCCCGAAGCCAGAGCACCTGCCGCCCCTCACGGCTCGTTCACGCAAGCGTGCGATAAACTGCGTGAAACTCTTGAGAGGGTGGGGGGGGGGGAGCGAGAGCTTAAGCGATGGAATAAATGACAGGTAATTTTCAGTTGAGAGTGGCGCATGCAGACAAGTGTGTGGCGATCAATCAGTCAGGCGATCACCCATGCAGATTCGAGTCCTCTCGGCGTTATCAAGGCGGACGACATCGATGAAACAAGACAAGATGCTTGACAAGTGCGTGGGGAATGTGGGATTGACACGCCTGTGGAAATGACGCATAGATTTTCCTTGAAAGAAGCATCATTGTTCTGGGGAAATCATTTGTACTAAGTCGGTACCAGAAACGTATTGTGAGATATGTGAAATGATATTGCAATTTTTTTTTTTTTTAATGGATTCTCTTCTCCCCGCAGCTGTCTGGCATGGCCACAGCAGGAGAAAAGTGGATCTATTGATCCTGGGAGTTTCATTTTTCAAACACGGTCATCTTTCACAGCCACAACTTCGATTTTTGAAAATCATAGATAGTGCTTTTCTCCCAAAGTTTATGTTTTCTTTTTTCGTCACGGTGTAGAGTGGAGTGCAGTGGTGGGCGGGTCGCTTGGTGGGAACAGGACGACGGCAGTTCATTACTTCGGTTACCTGCACGGTTGAATTGTATCTGCTGTTTGCACATTTATTTACATACATGTTTGTAGACGATTGAAAAAAGTATTGCACACTCGAAAAACACTCTCAAGTACAAACTAATGAAAGTACCAATATAGACGCTATTTCCAAAATGATCCTAAGAGTGGCCTCTGGTTTATTTTATTTTATTTTTTTATGTTCATGTTTAGAGGCTGTAATTCAAAACTGCGGGGGCTCACTTCACTTTTATTTTTATATCTTGTCAACCCCTGTGTCATAAACGCTAAATGGGGAGAACCAAATCGATAGAGAGTGTGTGACCCAGCTCACCCACACCACCCGTAAAAGCATCCGGTGGATGAATTAACATAAATGTCTCCCAAAGAGTGTCTGTAAAAAATTTACTGTTGTCAATTTATTACTAGGCATAAGCACTGTCAAGGAATCGGTTTATTGAGGCGGGGTGTCTAATAAATTGGCATGTGGGAGTTTAGGGCAAGTTTGGATATGATAGCTGCAAAACCTGATTCCAGAATCTTGATTTATAGGAGGTAAAAAAAAAACAAACAAACAAGTTGAATAAAGTACCGCGGTACCTTGACTTACAACTGTACCTATGTACGTATTTGCCGCCGAGTTGACTTATTAGCTTTTTCTGTTATGAGGCGAAAGTTGAGTTAACCCGTGACCTTCAGATACTCCACTACTCAGGTGACATTAAAGAATAGAGCAGTAAAGGTACTTTCACTTGGACAAACAAAAACCAAAGTACCACTGTACACAGCATAGTAACAAGCGAGTCAATTTCCAAATGTTACCCTTGATTAAATAAGAATAAATCTGCAACAATAGTACCGTATTTTCCGCACTAAAAGGCACACCTAAAAGCCTTTCATTTTCTTAAAAGCTCACAGTGCCTTAAAATCCGATGCACGTTGTGTATGGTCATTACGGTAATATGTCGACCCCAAAATGGCTCCTTGCTCGAGACATGCTCACAACGCAGAGTTCAAACTTAAGGCGATCGGTTTCGCAGTTGAACACGGAAATGGAGCAGCGGCAAGAGAGTTCAACGTTAACGAGTCAATGTTAGAACTTGCTGTTGGTTAAGTGAACCGTGTTGTGGCTTTATTAAATAAGTTTTACTGACATCTGATCATTCTGTTGGCGTTTCCTTGAGCGTAGCTCCATCGAGTGGATGCATTGTAGATTGCGTTTTATAATGCGGTGCGCCCAATGTATGAAAAAAAAATGACCAAAAAGGCCATTCATTGAAGGTGCGCCTCGTAATCCACTGCACCTTTTAGTATGGAAAATACGGTAATAATATTCCCTTTGAAGACATATTCATTGAATGCAAAACGGCCATGACTCGACTTCTTATGCAAGGCATCCAGACGGGCATGAAGATGGATGGTTAATAGAATGTGTTGCCGGGTATTCAGTAATCATTATTAATCTGTGTGTCGGCAGATCCTTTCTCAGCTTGCCGCGGCGTTCATAAAGCTTGCTTAATTAGATTGATTGATTAGAAAGTGGTGATTTAGAGCTCCCCCTCCTACCCCACACCCTTGCCTCCGCCTCCGTCCCATCAGGCCTTTAATAAGATCAGAGCGCTCTCATATTCACGCGCCTCTCAGCACGCGACTCGTTTGGCCCGTCCTTCCGCCGCTCACCGCCCTGCCTGTCACGTCCAGACAGGATTTGCCGGCCGGCTAAAGCCTCTAAACAAATACACCCAAGACCACAAGCTTCATTATGTTAATATGAAAAGATTGCAAATTCCTCGTTGCTTTTCTCTCTTGCTTCTGACTGTCATCCATCTTAGGTTTCGGTCTTTTCAAATCGCATAATCACCACTACTTCCTGTTTAGCCCCAGAAAAAAAACTGCATCCGTCCAGACTCCACAGCTTACCTATGTGCGGCATGGGCGTTTCTCTTTGAATATTGCCGATTCGTATGCAAAGAAAGTGCAACGTGGGCGTGTGATCCCCTCTTCTGCCCGATCGATACGCAGGGCAAACCTGGTACTTAGTGCACAGCGGCTCATCGGCGCAAAGGAAGCGCACAGTAAAGAGACTCTCCCTCGCGGTAGTAAAACTTAACGACTTTTCCGTGTTGCCTTTTGTCTCCAGGCAGCGGATATTAACAGAAGATAATAAGTATGCATTTAGATGTTTTTTTTTTTTTTTTGCAAGCTCACCAGTCCTTCAAATCTATACAGCCCAACACAGGCCTGTAAAAGTAGGCAATGTTTTGTCTGTGTGCGTGTGTGTGCGTGAGCAAGAGCAAACGAGAGAAATCAAGCATGGGACTCTTAAGTGTGTGTCCTCTCCAAGGCCATGATGAGCCCACTGCAGGATCACCCCCATGAGAGCATTTATGGGGAAATGATTACCTCGGAAAAGAGCCGAACTTTTGATGAAAATCATCCCACTTCAATTTGCACCTCACGGGCATGCGGTTGGTGTCCATGTTTTTGCATAATGTTGGAAATCTGTAAAATTGTACCGCTTCCGTAACAAAGTGCTTTCATCAAAGACGTCGGTACATTCGGCGGTGCCTCTGATTGAGATGTCGTATTTTCTGTCTCAAGTGTCTTTTGATTTCGACTGCTCGAAAGCTTCTTTTATTTCTTTCTTTCTCTCCGGTGGAATTGTACTGGTAACAATAGTCGGGCCTCGCAGATCTATTGGTGTTCAAATGTGAGCACATGCGCTCTTTGAACAAAAGTTTGGAACCATTAAGATGCCTTTTGTCCAACCTTTATGCCATTTAATTGTTTTTGGAACGCTAGGCGTGTATTGCTGGGTGATTGTTTTGGGAGCCTCGTCATTTATTTTACAATTTGGAGCTTTACAAGTCCAGAGTGATAACATATCCAGTGGACCCTTGCAATGTCAAAAACTGAAAAACAAAACATTGCTGAAGAATTAATAGTTTATTAGGCAATTAAGAACGATTTGAATAACAACTGAAAGTTACTAGCATGACCTCGTTCTGAATTTCCATCTTGGTTGCCCAAAAAGCATTGAACCATTAACGTTGCATCATTGTCCACATTTTTATATTCATCAGTAATTTGTAAAAACAACAACACCCTCATGTGTGGCTTGACCAATCGTATCGAGTTTTGGGAAAATATAAAATTTACCAAATTGTGTCATTAGAGGTTTCAGCACGACGCCAGCGCTAGGTTACTTAAAACATTTACGAGCCAATGTTTGGCTGATGACAAAAGTTGAATCCCTACGATGGCTTTCTTTGATTTTCCGTATTTTCTTTTGGGGAAAATAAATTTAAAAGCTAAATAAATGAAGAGTCCTTCTGAAACAGTTTGCGGGTGCCTTTCAAGAATCTCTAAACGCTTCATTTTTGTCGGACTAAGAATGGAATCATCCCAGAGGACTATTCTGAGACAGTGAATGCATTTTATAGAAGTCACATTGCCTGCCATCCAAAAATCCCTTTGAAGTGTAAATCATGAAGATCTTCAAGTTTAAAAACAAATGCAAGAAACTACACTTGACACTTTCAATCGGCCAACGGTCAGTGAGTTTTTTTGGGCCATTTGGGCAAACTTGCCACACGTCCAATGAAACACATCAAATGTGAATATTATTATAATAATAATGATTTTTTTTTTTACACTATTTGACAACGACCTCGATAGATAGATAGACGAGAAATGGGAATTTCTCCATTGTGAGACTAATAAAGGTTTTCTTATTCTTATTCTTATTCTTATTGATAGTATGCGGCCACTTGGTGCGTCGTTGGCCTTAGACGAGAATGTGCCGCAAGATGAAACGCACTCTCACACGGGGCACTACCTGTTTTTTGTGACCGCAGCGCTCGCAACAATTACCTTGCAACAAGACTCACACAAAAGCCATCTTTATGATTGCGGCATTCTGCGATTGCGGTCCGCTTTTCTTCTGCTCGTTCTTACCCCGTTCCGTAGGAGGGCCGTTAAATCAGATGCCGACTGAAAGGTTTGAATTTGGTTTCTTTTGGCTGGCCACTTGGCTTCCAAACAAATGGTAGCCATCACTTTTTTTTTCTCCCATGTTTTTTAAATCAAAATCCTTACAAGTCTTAAGTGGAGCAATTTTTTTTTTCCCAGGTTCTACATTTTTTACCCACAATGTCCTACTTGCACACAGACAGACACACACGAATAGAAACCTAATCTGATACGGTACATGACCACTTGGTCTGTTGTATGCTTTTGGGATTTTTTTTTTCTTTTTCTTCTTCTTCACCGGTCCGCCTTTTCTCACCTGCTGAGAATAATTTGAAGATCTGTAATGTTCTCTCTTTGTTCAAACAAGACTCAACACACAGATGCTGTAAGTGCACCCACTCACTGAGAAAAAAAAAAGCCTTGGAGGCGGCCACTCTTGGGAGTCCACATGTTTGATTGAAGCTTTTTCATTGTTACGAGTTTCTTGGTTCAGGGCGTGCTTCTGGAGCTCAGCTTTTTTTTGTTTTTTTTTTTGTGAGTTGCATCCACACACAGAAAACAATATTGATCCCTTCTTCCTCCATCCCCTGTTTCCACCCTGCCCTGCAAGTTCATGTTCCATATGCATCAGGTTTTCCAGTCGGGAGCACCAACTCCCCTTCGGATAATCACTTCTGACTGCAGTGAGAGGCCGATCGGTGCTGTGGCGGGTCCATACCTGAGGTGCAGAATTTTAAAGTGCCTCCAGCTTCTCTTCTCTTCGGGGTGGTTGATTTATTTTGGCACGTGATTTAAGCACTGGAGGAATTTTTGTGTTCCATCCTCACAACTTTTGTCAATACCATATCGACTTTACACAACTTTGTTCATGAATTTGTTAAGTTCAGTCAAACGTAGTATCTTGGTTGGAATGATTAAAACGCCCTTCCCCTTTTTTAATGTTAAGATGTTTTCAACACACTCTGAGAAAGTGAGGTTTTCATTGCTACGATGATTGCCAGTCTGTGGACACCATTTGTACTCAACAATAATACAAAAAGTCTGAACAAACAAGAACTAAGCTGCTTCACACTTTTTTTTTTTTTTTTTACACATTTTTGAAGTCGTGCGATTTGAAATTCGAAAAACAATAAATCGGCCTCTGAATTTGCACAAAGCTTCAGAATTTGATGCAATAGTCATGGAATGTCTCACTCAGCATCTTGATCAAGCGTACCTTGCAAAAAGCAGACCTTTCTTTGACTTTTTTTTATGGCTTTGTTAAGACACCACATGGTTTCACCTACTTTTTGACTTTTTTTTATGGCTTTGTTAAGACACCACATGGTTTCACCTACTTTTTGACTTTTTTTTTATGGCTTTGTTAAGACACCACATGGTTTCACCTACTTTGCCTATACGATTTACAAAGTTTTTATGAGGGTTGACAACAGTTTGAACCTGAAACGGGTTGTTTGAAGTTGCAAAGTGAAAGATAGCCAGCACCATAGACTATATTGAAGAGCTTCCACTGTCCTAAAAAAAAATACCTCTGACATAAAACATTCAAAGCATACTTCAACATCTCTTGAAGTTATATTGGAGTGCATGACGAGTAAGCTTGTTTATTTTTTTTGGTAGCAGAAAATGAGAACTAAATTCTTTTCGACATAATGTAATTGGTAGTGCGGCGTTACATTGCTTCATCTAGTCCACCAGACCGCACGGTCACATTCCATTATGAGCCGTTTCAACCCTTTTCAACCACTTTGGCTCCTTACTGTTAAGCTTGAGAAACACACCTTTAAGCTTCAGCGGTGTTCCGGGAAGTGTTTTTCACAGATAAGCCGTGCAAGCATGTGACTTGGACAAAGATAAATGGACTCTGTCTTTCTTGTTGTGACGTCCTGGAGCTAAAGTGTTGGTGACATTGATGATCGGGGCCAACTTTGCCCACTAAAGCAGAAAGTTAAAAAAAAAAAAGGGAATAGGGAGCAAAAACCCCAATCAGAAACAAACATCAAATTTGGTGGTAAACTTGAAGGTATTAACTCAGTTGTGGACACAGGGGCATACGAACCAAAATGTTCATCATTCGAGGAACAAAATCCAAGTTTTACTTGTTATGGACACTTGACATCATACTTCAGGAAAATGAATGATCATTATCTGATTAGACATTACTCTATCTTCCATCCATCCATTTTCCAATCCGCTTTATCCTCACACGGGTCGCGATGGGTGCTGGAGCCTATCCCAGCCGTCTCCGGGCAGTAGGCGGGGGACACCCTCAACCAGTTGCCAGCCAATCGCAGGGCACACACAATGGACGAGCATCCATCCATGCTCACACTCACACCTAGGGACAATTTTGAGCGTTCAGTCAGCCTGTTATGATTGTTTTTGGAATGTGGGTGGAAACTGGAGTACCCGGAGAAAACCCACGCAAAAAACTCCACAGAGGAAGGCCGAAGGCGGGATCGAACCCATGACCTCTGCACTGTATATTGTGACACTTAAAAATTTTATTAAAAAAACAAAACAAAACAACCCCCCCCCCCAAAAAAAAAACAAAAACAAAAAAAAAAACCCTACAGGGTGTCCAGAAAACTGTTTGGGCCGTTTCATTGCGTGTGGGAGGCTTTTGCAACAAGGTCGGCGCCGACTGAGTCGCAGGCAAGCTACAATTGCAAATTTTTATTGCGTTTTGGTCAAAGTGTGAAAGCATAGTCTGTATTTTCTTATTTATTCCCCCTGATGTTTCTTTTCGGTTCATGAAAGCTGATGATGTTTTGTTTTATTTAACGACTCATTTGAATTTGTCAAAATGGAAATTACTTTTTATTTCCATTTTGACAAATTCAAATATTAAATATCCTTTGTCATTCTGAAAGAAAAATACACTTTGCTTTCAATATTATTATCTCATCATGTGACCTGACCAACCGCGATAGAAGGAGCTTCTGACTCATTGAAAAATGTGTTTGCGGCTGTTTAGGGTTTGCATTTGCACTACGCCGCTCACAACTGTTGTTGGTGTTCTGCTGCTCAACACGGCAAATAGACGACGGGCAGATCCCGCCAAATGCAATGTGGGACGGGCGCAGTGAGATTAGAACCACTTTGATAGGCATTATAGGACACACAAGCATTTTGCCACTGAATCCCTTGGAAAACAAGGTTTTAGTTTTGTATCATATTGTTTTGGGACTTTCAGAAATGTTTCACGTTGACATAGACGTGATTAAAAATGATTTTTTTTTTTTTGCTCTCTTATAGTCCTTTGGCTCTCCGTCCTCAATTAATCAGCCCTCCAAAGTCGATTCGCTCTTATTTCTTCTCATCTTATTTGCTCGCGGTGATTGATGAGAAGACTTTGAGAAGCACGGGGAAGACAATCTCCCACATCTTTCTCGAGCGTTTCTGAGAGTGAAACTTGCTACAGTATCAATACCTGTATTGATGACCACAATATGAGGTGGTGGAAATGTTCTACTTCCCCATTGATCCCCTGGCCGATCCATTCGGAGCCTGCTCGTGGACGCCTGAGTGAATGAAAGGGAGTGGTCCATCCATCATAAGTCGATGCCACTTGGCAGACAAGTCCAGTTTTGCCTATTATCCTCCTCCTCCCCCCATCCCTCATTCTGTGGTCCTACTATGATTTCTTTACTTCATCTGCTCATCAAGCACAAAGCAATCCAGAATGCTGCGCAGATGGAGCTGACATTTAGTTATGAATTTGACAACCGCTGTCTGCGCCCTCTTGCTTTGTAGAAATTCTCGACAATCCTTGTTTACAAGAATGTTGTCATCTCCCATCGGCATTGCTTTATTTGTGTGTCGCCAATTGAGTAAACTCAACAACTTCTCCTCCTGTCTTCTACAGGTCACTGATCAGTCGGTGCGAGCGGTTGCCGAGCATTGCCCGCAGCTGCAGTTTGTTGGTTTCATGGGATGCCCCGTGACATCTCAAGGAGTCATCCATCTCACCGCAGTAAGTATCATACAGCTTTTGGATCATGATGGTTATTGGCACTAAGACCTCAGAGTTTTTAAAGCTCGATATTGGGTAGTAAAGGGTAGTGTGGCAGTTGGAGGATTGATGGTTCAACTCCCAATTCCGGTTTCATGCAGTGTCCAAAGCTGCTTTCCCGTTGGTGTATTTGTATTGAATTTCTCCGCACTCCTGCTTGACTGTGTGTTCCGGCATCGAGTGCCCTGCGTAATTATTGGCACCCCTGGTTGAGATGTTTTCTTGAACTTGTAATAAATTCTTTTTTATTTTTTAAATAATACAGGACCAAAATTAAAAAAAAAAAAGGAAATTGAAAAGAAAATCTAACCTTGAACCCTTTTAGGGACAGCGGTTACTACACTGGACAGCTTATTTTATGAAGTTACAGGGTGCATGAAAAGGTTAATTCAAGTGCATTTATTCAGTGGTGAAAAAAAAGCCCACCTTAAGAAATCACAATTTAACTTCAAATCATGTGCGCCATTATGATTAGCACACCCGCTGTTAATACTTTGTCCAACCCCATTCTTTGCAAAAAACAAAACAGCACCAAATTGCCTCCTATAATGTTTCCCATGATGCTTGTTGGACCACTCCATCACTCTAAATCATCCAGCGACCTGAGTTCTCCCCTCTGCAGTCTCCTCTATAGTCCCCTCCATAAGTTTTCAATGGGGTTGAGGTCTGGGGACTGAGATGGCCACATTAGGAGCTTGATTCTGTGTCTGCTGAAAACCCGTGCTTCTGCATAAAATTCCCCATTGTAAATTTCCCCAGTGTGGGACAAATAAAGGATTATCTTATCTTATCTTAAAAAAACGTAATTCATCATAAGGCTTTTAACACATTTCAATCAAGAGCGCCACCAATTGTCGACGGCACCTCATTCCAACACACAAAACACTTTTTCATTGCCTGTGGATGATCACTCTTCACTTTGAAAAAAAGAAATAACAAACTCACACCAAACTTCAGTTTAACCTTCAACATAGTTTTGACATATTTCATGAAAATTCTTTATCAGTTGGGAGAGAATTTCAAAAGAGGGCAAACAGTCGCCTTTTCATCTGTCATTGGGAACCCGGCACCGTTTTTGCCAATGCCGTGTGGTGCTAAACAAAAGTGGCAAAGGGAAGATCACAAAACGTGCCATTTGAAAAATACTTTGAATAGCGAAGTGGAAGGGAATTGCTGCGCTGCTACTTATCAAATTTAAATCAATTTGCGTCGCCGTCACTATTCCGCTGACACGCCCCCACCGTGCAAATATAAGCCTTTTATTCAACAGAATTTATTGAAACTATACCATGTTGAGACGGTCGGTTGGCCTGGGAAAGCAAAACACTTCTATAAAACATCCCATCTATTTAAATAGATGTACACACATCACAACTAAACAACGCAAGGACTACACAGCTCGAACGACTTCAACACGGACACCGTAACCTTAATGACCCAAAACTCATTGATTCCCGTGCAGTTAAGGCTCTTCATCTCGAGGTGAGATGGCACCTGATGCTGGTACTAGAACTGCATTATAGATGAAGGCATTTGTCTTTTTGCAAAGTAGAATTCTAGTCGAGATAATGTTCCAGTTGTGCTAATTTATACCAAAAAAAAAAAATCTATTCGCCAGCACTCAGTGACAAATTGGAACATTGCTAGCTTAGCAAGTAATGTACTTTATTATTTAACTCCTTGGTCTATTTTCTTACCCACACCTCAGGATTTTTTGGGTATTGTTTTTTTTTTTTTGTTTTGTTTTAGTAGTTAAAACAATAAAGCGTGGATGTTTGATTTGGGTATAAACCGAGTGCGGCGCGGGGTCATGCATTGTCTCCAAGTGGTAAATGATACTTTTTGTGTCTTTTATCTCCGACTTCATTTTAAAGTTATGTGTTCACTTTTAAATCTCATGAAAGCCTAATGAGATGAATCCCAATAATATGCCACTTGTCTAACTGCACCCCGCTGTTTGTGTATTAGCATGCTAATGAGTCGGGGCTCTGTGGTTAAAGATGCTTGGCGCCATATAAACATGAGACACACAAAGATGAATCTTGAGATGGCATTCAGTACGCCGCGCTTCTCACTTTTGTCATAACATCCATCTCGAATGCATGGTTGCTCTTATGCGCCAGCGTGTATTGTATATCCACTATTGTGCTCTTGTAACACCATTCGATTTATTTCTGATGAACTTGTGCGCAAGTGCGAGGGGGAATGTCCCCCATGTGGGGCTCATGCGGCCATTCGCTCTCAAATGCAATTACTGTTGTGTTAATAGGACCGAGACAGCCGATACCTCCTTACATTATTAGATTAAACAGCAGATTAATTTGCATTTATGGTTTTGGCCCCCGCTATCATCTCAGCGGCCTCTCCTGACCTTGGCCGTGGTGTTGTAGACAGACTGTAATGAAGCCAGCCAATCATAACCGCATCGGCATACACCGAGGTGAACGTGTACACGCACAGTCTGCCTTATACTTCATTATTATTTATTACCATGTTAACCCACGGGGAGTTTTAGCGACGCATAATCCTGATTTCTTCTTTTTTTTTTTAAAGTTAGTTGCTGATTGGTTATTGATTGTTTATTTCAATTACATGCTCAACTTTCAAGATGTGATGACCGCTTTATTTGATCACATGATTCATTGACATCAAACCATTCCGGTGGGGGCTCAAGAGGCTAAACGGGCCAGACATTTATTCAAAGAGAAAATTTAATCAAACCCAAGTTGCACATCCCCACCAAAACAAAACCAAAAAACATAGATCGCCATTGGTTCTCGTTGCTACATTCATCCACAAACATGCAACGTGCCAAAATCCTGGAGGACTTATGGCAATATCTCACTCCCAAGACCCCGGAACACCGCCAATATCCTTGTAAAGATTCAAAGCCGAAGAGACATAACAGCGAAGCAAGTGTGAGTGGAGTAAATGCCTCCAAATTTTCTTGCCAACTGTAAAGGAACAATGTCAGACCCACTCAACCAAAGCAGACACAGCATAGATTACGACTCTGCATCAATTCCTGCTGGAAAACTTGCCCTCGAATGAACCTGGTAACTGGAGGAAAAAAAACTATAGGACACCAAGTGAGGATGATGAAGTGGTGATGTGAATAGCTCTAGCCTCGATGCAATGCCCAATGGACAGCCGTTGACATAACCAAAACTTGTCATTCGAAAGGTCTGGCCTCCCAAACACTCACCAACACCCTAAATCAGGTTGCCATAAAAAATAAATCCTGGAAAGCATTTTCACACTATTCTGCCTTCAGAATCCCCAACTGAGGCGAGCAAGGTCTCGCACTTAAGAGAAGAACCGAGCTTGTCCTGTGCAGTGGAAAAACTATATCGTGGCTAGAAAAGGGACCTGAATCCCAAGACGTGGCACCATTCGTGCGTGAAGTGTTAAAGCGTTGGAACCAACACATCGAAGGAATTTCTTGTCGTTGCCATGAATCTCTTCCTGGTTCTTTTTCTGAATGGATGGCCTTCCAGGAACGTAGAAATCTCCACGCAGGATTCAAGTCATAGTTCTGTTTTTTCCAACAACATTTTTGTGTTGCGTTCTGCTCATTTACTCTTTTCACTTCCTCTGTAATGCATAATCGTGATAGCATCTCCTTGAGGAGGTGATTCCTCCTCGTTTATTCCCACTTGGTCCCACCCATTGTCGATTGAAAATAGTATTCCTGCATTTTGAATCATTGCATTTCTGATGACTCCATGGACTCTGCATGCCAGTCCAAGGCTGCATCCTTTTTTTTTTTTCTCGCTCAATTATTACCCTCCCTCTCCCTTATTTGCCTCCGCAATTGCATGCTGTCTCTTTGATAAGCTACCTATCCCCCTTACTTGCTACTCTGTTAGCTGAGAAGTGAACTGGACAAAATCCATTATTTTTTATGAAGTTCTCTTTTATGGCATCCTCATTTCAGATTGATATTCTCTCCCTCTTCTTTTTTTCTCCCAAATGAGAATATGAGGAAATCAATTGGAAACGGTATTTTCCTAATCACACGATCTGATTCTTGAAATGGGCCTCCCACGGCGCCAATGCAGATGGTGTGCCGAGAAACTCTAAAGACTTGGCCTTTAATGGTTTTGTGGTGTTTAATTTCACGCGGGCTGTGCGGCCCTCCCCTGTCAACAACTCAATATTAGTCGCACGGCTCTGCATGCTAAGCTATTGTCTTGTTGGTGACAACAAGAAAAATAGTCGATTTCTGCAATCTGGGAGCAAGCTGTTTTCCACCACCTACAGGCAGCAAGTTCAACATGCAATTCTGTTCAAAAATGGATGTTTGGGAGCAAAAACACACTGAATAAGCTTTCTTTTGGGGTTTTCTACCAAGGCTGGGCTAATTTTGTTAATGGAGCATTATAACACCAATATATAGATAACAGCGGCCCGGTGGACCAGTGGCTAGCGCGTCGACCTCACAGTACGGAATCAAGTCAAGTCAAGTCAAGTCAAGTCAAGTCAAGTCAACTGTATTTATAGAGCACTTTCAAACAGCCATCGCTGCATACAAAGTGCTGTACATGGATCAATTGAACATATGTATGATAAACAGTAAAA
>CAAKHF010018123.1:0-10339 GCA_901007745.1 Hippocampus kuda | reverse complement strand
ACCATCCCCCCCCCCCCCCCACCCCTGCGGTTGTACACAGTGATCTTATTTTGATTAATGATGAACATTATGTATTTATTATTCAAATGATGATACGATAAAAGAGTAGCACCGAATGGTAGATAATACATCAACATAATTTGTTTAATTTTGTCGCTTTAGTATAATTTGCTGCACTATGGTATTGCACTGAACACCATGAAAGTGTTTGGAAATAGTTTGGAACTGGGTTTGGTAGTTACAAATGTGGGTGGGGAAAAAAAACACACAATACAATGATTTTTTAAAATCCTTTCAACCTGTATTCAGTCAAATACACAACAAAGACAAGCTGTATTAGGCCCTATTTTTGTAGACAAGCGCCCAAGTAATCGGTGTAAAAACGGTCACTTATACATTTTCCTGCTGGAGTCAGTCTAATTAAGCTTATTTGTGAATTTGGTTGATGGGCATTTAGGTGTATTCTACTGCATGCCTGGCCACATCTTGCAATTTGGGGACCAAAAGTATCTTAACTTTGGGGACCAAAAATATATCTTAGACTACCTAAAAAAAGGTAAAGTTGTGGTGCAAGTGCAATGCGATTTTGGTGGGTCTTCTTGAGGTGCAGGAAGACAAATTATGAGCTCCGCGGACGTTTCCATTGACAATTATGACAACAGCATGGGAGAATACCACAGAATCATTGTGAAAATGAATTAATTGGCTGGTTAGCTTGTCTGCCTCACAGTACAGAGGTCATCGGTTCCATTCCGGGCCCCAACCAGCCTCCCCGTGCCTCCTGGGTTTTCTCTGGGTACTCCAATGCATGGCAGGTTGATTGATCACTTTACATTGTCCCTAGGTGAAATTGTGAGTGTGAATTATTTTTTTTGTCTATATGTGCCGTGCGATTGACTGGCAAACAGTTCAGGGTGTCCCCCCGGCTACGAGGCAGCTAGGATAGGCTGCAGCACTCCCACAACCCTCGTGAGGATAAAGCAGGTCGGGTAATGGATGGATGGCTGCATGAACAAATTATCATCTTTAAAATAGTCACTGATGGTGTCGTGATACACTTGCCTGACTTCTATGCGGGCAGTCTGGGATCCGTTCCCGCTCAGTGACGGTGTGGAAATTTGGGTGTGTATGGTTGTTCGTCTCTGTGTGCACTTTGTGACTGGCTGGTGACCACTTCAGTGTGTACCCCACCTTTCACCCGAAGTCTGCTGGGATAGGCTCCAACCTCCGCTGCAACCCTGTACAGGATAAACGTTGTCGGAAATGACATGACTATCTTTAAAATCTTTTTAAAAGCAACACCCTGACCGTGTGGCACAACTATCGTTGGTGGTGGTGGCGGCCTGGGGCACAGGGGGGCAATGGGGAGGTGGCACTGAGGGTATTGGGGGTGTTGTCATACAGAGACGCACACTCGGAGGTGGAATGTGGTCTCCAAGTGCCCATCCACAGCGACCACCTTAAGATCATCTGCAAGTGGAGAGCTTCTTGCATTTCCCTTTAAATGCACTTTACGCCCGCCACACTCCTGCATCTACATGCCATGTAAACCGCACGGCTCTCTCTGCCCTGAATTTAAAGGGATTGAGGGGAATCGCTTTGATTGAGAGTCAGCTGCGTTCCTTCCCACGATGACGCACAAAGGCACAAACTCCGTCTCCTACCTGAGCGAGTCAAGCAAAATACCACCAAAAAATAAAATTAAATTAAATAAAACACTGCCCACGCACACAGACTTGCTCTGGGCATAGAAATAGGAAACTGATCAAATGCGTAGTTTGTCTTGCAAATCTTTACTTTTTTTTTTTTTTTTTTTATGCCTGCAAGACATTCCGAAAACAATAGGACAGAGGCATGTTTACTACTGTTTGAAAATGCCTTTCCTTTTAACGGCGCTCACTAAGCATTTGGCAACTGAGGACACTATTTGTTCAAGCTTTGATGTAGGTTGCTCAGGAGGGGTCTCCATTGGTATATTTTGGACACTCGGGGGAAGAGAAGCGAGGAGCTCTGTCCACTGATCACCACGGGTGACACCGACAAATGAGCAGCACTCCCTTTCCAAAATATGTAATGTTGCAGAGGTACAGTGCAGAGGGACCGGGTTCAATTCCAGCTCTGGCCTCCCTGTGTGGAGTTTGCATGTTCTCCCCAGGCCTGTGTGAGTTGTCTTCGGGTACTGCGGTTTCCTCCCACATTCCAAAAACATGCATGCCAGGCTGATTGAACCCTCGGAATTGTCCCTAGGTGTGAGTGTGAGCATGGACGGTTGTCCGTCTCTCTGTGTGCCCTGCGATTTGCTGCCAACTGGTTCAGGGTGTCCCCTGCCTACCGCCCGAAGACGGCTGGGATAGACTCCAGCACTCTCCAAGACCCTTGTGAGGATAAGCAGATCGGAAAATGGATGGATGTTTTTGAAACTCATGCATTTAATGGGTGTCAAGGGCTCTTAATTACACGGATATGTAGGCATGGCACAGAGAGGAAGTGATCACGATGGCTATTTTTCACCACTCGAAATACATTTCACGCACTAACGACAGCACAAATCTCAGTCCAGTTGTTTATCTCTGCGCCACGTCTTCAATATTGTAAGCAATGAAATCTCGTGACAGATGGTAAAGGGAAGAAAATAATGAGAGTCAGCGTTTGCACCAGTTGAGATCCGCCCAAATACTTTAGGCCAATTTCACATTTGTGCACATTCAACAAATGCATTATAAACTGTTATAAAAGCATTGAGGCTATGAGAAGGAGGAAACGTTATTCTGTGTATGATTAAAACAAATGCAAATATTGGTGATACCTGTATGGCATCCAAGTTTTGCCTAGAAATTAAAATTATTAAAATGAAAATTCATCTTTCGAACCGCTTAATCCTCACTCGGGTCGCGGGGGTGCTGGAGCCTATCCCAGCTGTCTTCGGGCAGTAGGCGGGGGACACCCTGAATCGGTTGCCAGCCAATCGCAGGGCACACAGAGACAAACAACCATGCACGCTCACACTCACACCTAGGGACAATTTAGAGTGTTCAATCCGCCTGCCATGCATGTTTTTGGAATGTGGGAGGAAACCGGAGCACCTGGAGAAAACCCACGCAGGCCCGGGGAGAACATGCAAACTCCACACAGGGAGGCCGGAGCTGGAATCGAACCCGGTCCCTCTGCACTGTGAAGTCGACGTGCTAACCACTGGACTACCGGGCTGCCCTAAAATGAAAATTATCCTTGTTATTTCATGCGATGATAAACAATTTCACATTTTTTCTTAAATACTGCAATATCATAACATTAATTGCAGTGCATTGCAATACCTCCACAAAACAACTGCCTTCAGATGCTCTCGTTAAAACACTTTTGAATCCAGATACATGCATTGACATAAAAGATGCACCACGTACGGTTGTGCTGGCATACAGATATACATTCCTATTTGCAGGATATTAAAATATATATATTTTCCACAACAGCCCATATTCACCACGTTTTGCAGGTCTGTAGCATGGGGGTGGCCCGAGAAATCCAAGTGAGCAATCTGAATATATGGCTAGTCGGGGGAGAATAATTTTTTGCTCTGCTGCACTCAGTCATCATGGAGTGGGGAACTCAACCGAGTGGAAAGTGTCCTATTAAAGGGCAGATAAGAATGTGCCAACATGCCTAAATTCCCTCTCACACTCAAACTATTGCTGCGAGATCAAGATCCTGGATAATTATCACAGATGCATAACTGTCGGCCTTAGAAACACGTGTATACAAATGCGAATATCTTCGTTTATTCTGTAATCAATTACATCTATTTATTGGAAGCAGTTTCTATTTCTTTGCTTGAATATTTACAACGGATTGAATACACATTTTATACATGCATACCGCTATGTCTCCAAACAACATGGATGCCAGGAGCAAATTTCAGCAAAATGGGAGTGTGTGTGTCAGGTGTGTAGATAGACACTTTAGTACATTTCTGCTCCTCGGGCTCAGATGTACGTGTTGGGGTATACAGTCGATGAACCTACTTAAAGAACACACTCTACATTTTTCATTTCTCTTTACCAGACTGTCATTCTTGTAGAACACCAACCTTTTGAACACCATGCATTGGTGTATACAGTGGCAGCAGTTAATGATTGATGTGACCAGCAAACTGACTGATATCTTTTCTGCAGGTACTTGGTCTATGATCAGTATTGGATCTTGCTCCTATTTAGGTTTTGTGCCTGCACTTGTACCCCTGGTAAAGAGGGAAGATTGAGTCCATAGCACAGTGACGATGACTGTTACATGCCTGAAGGGCAACCCTTCCATCTTACAACACATAACATTTTCTACTTTTAGTGTGGTTTTACTGAAACTGATTTACAGAAGGGGTTCTTACTTAATGTTAAATAAAAAAAGTTACGGATTCTTAAGTCAAATATATACTGTATTGTATCATAATATCTCCTTGCTGTCATCAACCCCAATCCCCACACTGTTTTCATCTGATAATCTGGGTTAAAATGATTACAAATGGCCTGTACTTGACATGAATAAATTGTTTAGCTAGTAAATGATGGCGCTATGCATCCCCCTAAGGTGTTGTTGAGGAGGGGGAGCAGTCAATTTGCTTTTGGCCCTCCTTGGACACAGGTTCTTTTTTTTCTCTCTATAAAGTGGAAGAAGACCCAACACCACGTCGTCTTTTCTCAGTTGGGACAAATAAAGGATTATCTTATCTTATTTTATCTTATCTTATCTTATCTTATCTAGGCATAATATGTAAATGAGGGGCGGGCAGTCCATCCCCTTATGTTAAAATCAGAAACAAAGAAAGTCAAACAAAGTTCGATCTTGGCATTTTGACAAAGTATAGACCACATCTGCTGTGCACAAGTCTCAAGACAGGAATTCCTCCTGAGGTGACTTGACAGGCTTCAGGGACTTTCCCGAGGTGGGGGACGCAAAAGAAAACACTTAGGGTTGTTAATCACTTAAGGGGAAATAGGATCTAAACTTCACACTACATTCTTTGTTTTAAGTATTTCAGCAAATGTTCAGGGCAGAGACTAATATCAATAGTTCTCATAGCAAAGTGAAATTCCTCAACAGTGTTAAGAATGCTTCTCTCTGTTGAATCTCTAAAAAGCCAATCTTCATAGGTGCCTTTTTAGATTGATTTTTCTCCATCTGTTTCTCATTAAAAATCTGAATAGCATTAGGTGGTTATGTTACAATCAGATAATGACACATTCACGTATGTAATTTGTAGAAATGCCATCACAGTACTATTCATTAGCAGAAATTAGTATTCTGTGGATGAATTGTGCAATCTCTATATTTTAATGTGGAACATTAAACCATCCATCCACCCATTATTTAATCTGTTTATCTTCACGAGGGTCATGGGCATGTTGGAGCCTATCCCAGCTGTCTTTGGGCAGTAGGTGGGGTACCCTCTGAACTGGTTGCCAGCCAATCGCAGGGCACACGCAGAAGAACAACCATTCACACTCATAATCAAACCCGGGGACAATATCGAGTGTCTACTTAACCTACCATGCATGTTTTTGGAATGTGGGAGGAAACCCGAGTACCCGGAGAAATCTGTGCCTGCACGGGGAGAGCATATAAACTCAACACTGTAAGCCTGTACTAACACTGCACTAACCAGTCACAACCGTGCCGCCACAACTAATTATTCAGGATAAATTTAGAGTTGATTCAGATTGAATGTATTCATTTCTTGTGATAATTCATCTCATTTAATCCAGTAGATAATGTCTACCTGAACTGCCAATGTATGCCACCACAAGACTGACGCAGTGGCATGTTTCCGTAAATTAGGTGTTTACACGTCTGTGTGGGTTGACTGTGCATTCAGTTGCTACCAAGTGATTTCCCATAGGACAGAAGTGTAAATAATCTTCACCTGTTTGTCAAATGTGGGTCTCCCTCCTCATTGCAGATACTATATCTCATATATGACCTTGAGCTGTGAGATATCTGTCCTTCAGTAAGAAATATTGAGCCTGATTTACTAAGATTCTAAATAACGGCTGGTAAATTGCATGTTTGCTCTCATAGGTTGCCGTGTGCTATTGGCAGCAGGTGTAAAAGGGTTTTGCACATTTGATAGCTTAGAAGTATGCTTTTCACTATGGAAAATATGGGAGAGCACCGCAAGTGCAAGATGATAATGTGTTTGTGGAAGAGGCAAATCCACATTTAGTTATATAAAACAAATTAAAACTCTGATTGTTTTGGGGAATCCAGCAACGTTCTGAAACCCATGTTTTGTTTGATTTAACCCGAGGTCTGTGACCATTCTGCATAACTTTGTCTTCAAACCTTGGGACATCACATACAGAAAACTCCTCTTGGTTAGGTAGGCCAGCATCAATGTTTCCTCTCAACTGCATGTGTGAGCAATTGCAGACTGCTCTCACCACCGCAGCACACACGGCTACACTGGCGTGCACCACGCACGCACACACATTACATTTATACATTTATTCCTTCATTTCCACCATAGATTAGTCAACAAACAGGACACCACACCATTCCCACTTCGCTCACAGTTTCAGTAGTGCGATTGAGGGTGCACATTCAGTATTTCTCCTTTAGTTTGAACCATACACAGATACACTCACTGTCACCACTGATATGAAGGTGCTGACAGTTCAAACATTGGTTTAGTTTACAAGCCCCTTAAAGGTCAAGCATGACATAAACTTGGCCAACCATCTTGTGAATAATATTTCGAGCTTAAATTATTTCAAGCATACTTTCAGTATTTTTTTAATCGCAACCCATCTAGGTTCAGAGATAGACTCATAGCAATGCACTTAACAACGAAAATGTTTTTGTTCGACAATCTCCAGCGAGTGACATCAATTACAGAATGCCAAGTCGCTAGTCAGCCATTGTAATGCATTGTTGATTGACCAATCAGTCAAACATTTGTTTGAGTGGCCAAAAGAAAAGAATAGGGCACGTAAATGCACCAGAAAGTTGGAACAATTAATTCTCGCAAAAGAAATGAATTTCACCCTTGTGATAATGAGCAGTCTTTGTTACAAGAACTTCGAAGACCTCTGTTTTCTTGTTAGAGGAATCTATGAGCAAAATTGTATCATGTTTAAAGTTTCATTTAACTTGGGAACATCTAAACGTTTGGGTGCATATACAGCACCCACCCAAATGTCTATACACAAAGGCGCCGGCCACCTGGCTGGAGGACGGTTGAAATCCACAATTAGCACGTCAATGCAGGTAGGCGATCACAGGGGAGAGGGCGAAACTCGGTCACAAAAGGAGAACGAATAATTCGGGAATCGCGGTTGAACAACAAAAGACGAGTTGAGAACACCCGTCGCGCCCAGGCGACATTGGCCATCCGCAAAGTCTGCAACATGTTAATTCGATGTAGACCAGACAGAAAAGGCGCCAAAGTATTGGTGGTTCAAGTTTAAAAAACAGGTAACCAATCACTACCGAGGGGCCGGACCGGGGGTGCGGCATGCAAATATCGGGGGCAGTGGTTTTCTTGTATTTTGCATATGTTACAATAAAAGTCTGAATTGGCGGGAAGGGACTCTGAGTTTGTGATCAGCAGAGCAACTAAACCGTCGTTCGCTCTCAGAGATCCGCTCCCGCCGATATTGAAGACAATTTTCCTGTGTGCCGAGTCATTTCTTTAACTTTGTCCGAGAAAAATCTCTGACATTTCTCAACCGGATTTGTGAAAAAGGTAGGTGTGATAATCAATGAATAACTCTGGTTGTTGTTTATGAAAACATTTGCTTCAAAGTACTATACATGTACACGGATGTAATCCTGTAGAAAAATATTGAAACTACATGAGTGCATGGATGTAATCATCAGTCATGGTTTGCAAGTATCAATGCCGAATATATAAACTGTGGCCGGCCATGCAACAGAACTACTTTAGCAAAGACAATGTAGGACACCAACACACTATAAAGTATGCTCTCCACGCAAGTGGGAATACATGGACCAAGTAGGTAATCCCATCATGCGCAATTTACAGCACAGCACAGCATCGAATTGCAAATAACGCTAGGCTAATAACCGCAGCCGACATAGCTTTTACTGTTCGTGCAACCCCGATGAGGCTCATCTCCACTCCATGTCTGGCCATTCGGGCACAACATTTCCGCATGCATCTGGCTCGTACGGGTATGGTCCAACATGCAGCTTACCAACAACCTCCTCTTCCTCCAAATCTTCAAACACCATGGGTCTCCTCAGATAAGTTTGAAACATCACCTTCCGAAACGATTTCTGACTGGGTTTGGGCACTTCCCCTGCTTTTGTCTTGAGGGGACATCACACTTCTGGGTTTGTCGCTCGTCAGGATCTCACTTTGACAAAATAATAGTTTTCCCAAATTGACCAAATATAAATTATTTTTCATGCTTTATTCAATGTGTTTTGTTGAATTACTTGTGATGTAAACATTTTTCGTTTGAGATTTTCTTGCTTGCTTTACTCTTGACCTTGAGGCTCTTGTTTCATGTTTCAGAGCTCATCTGACGAGTTTTTGTGAATAAAATGATATTACTGTATATGACTCCTCCTTGTGACTGGCTCCAAGACAGCCCTTTGATTTTTCAGAAACCCCAAACTGAGTTTCTGGAGAGATGGTATTTGTTGACCATTTTTGTTCATTTTTAAAAGCTATTTTCACGAGTGGAAAAAAAGTTTAATTTGCAAGTGCTACACTGGCATCAATTTGCAAGCTGGTTTACGCTTGCCTCGCTATTTAAAGAGGCAAAAAGAGTGAGCGCAATTCGCCTCAGGTTTGATAAATCATATTTGAAGACGATGAAACAATTAATTTGCATTTACTGCTCCCAAAATGTGCAAAATGACCTGTCCGGCAATTTTGTGCATTTGGCTGACGTAATCATGGGTGTGCCATGTTATTCGATCGCAATCAAGGGCCCCTTTATCGCATGCACAAACCTTTAGAAAATCAAGCCCACAATACTCTCCTCTAGTCATTCAACGAAGCACCCTAGGGATGAGAACATTTTACCCTCGTCAGGATCGATGAGGGGTTGAGGCAGCCAAATCGAAATGAAAGCATCTCAGCCAACTTTTAGGAACTAAAAGAAACCAGAATGCATGAAAAAAGTCTTTTCAAAACAGCAGATTCACTTTCTGGTGAATTGATTTCAGAGTCACGCTTCAAGAAATAAAAAACAAACATTTCCCTTGGTCCAATATAAAACCTTGAGAGTGAAGCCATGATGTGTACTGTTTTCAAGCCTATGGGATGCAATTAGAGAAGCCTTGTTTGACATTCATGGTCATCCTTATGCAAACGAAGGAGATTTATGGATAATACATATATATATAATATATTCATTCATTCATTCATTTTCCGAGCCGGTTATCCTCACAAGTGTCATGGGGGGTGCTGGAGCCTATCCCAGCTGTCTTCGGGCAGTAGGTGGTGTACCGAACAACCATCCACACCCACACTCACACCGAGGGACAATTTTGAGTGTTCAATTAGCCTGCCAGGCAGTCCAGTGGTTAGCACATCGACTTCACAGTGCAGAGGTGCCGGGTTCGATTCCAGCTCCGGCCTCCCTGTGTGGAGTTTGCATGTTCTCCCCGGGCCTGCGTGGGTTTTCTCCGGGTGCTCCGGTTTCCTCCCACGTTCCAAAAACATGCATGGCAGGCTGATTGAACACTCTAAATTGTCCCTAGGTGTGACCGTGGGCGTGAATGGTTGTTTGTCTCTGTGTGCCCTGCGATTGGCTGGCAACCAATTCAGGGTGTCCCCTGCCTACTGCCCGAAGACAGCTGGGATAGGCTCCAGCACCCCCGCGACCCTAATCAGGATGAAGCGGTTCGGAAGATGAATGAATGAATGAATTAGCCTGCCATGTATGTTTTTGGAATGTTGGAGGAAACCTGAGTACCCGGAGAAAACCAACGCAGGCCCGGGGAGAACATGCAAACTCCACACAGCGAGGTCAGAGCTGGAATTGAACCCGGTACCTCTATACTGTGAGGTCAACGCGCCAACCACTAGGCCACCCATTTATATATATATATATATATATATATATATATATATATATGTATATATGTATATATGTGTGTGTGTATGTGTGTATATATATATATATATATATATGTATGTATATATATATATATATATATATATATATATATATATATATATATATATATATATATATATATACATACATACATATATATATATATATATATATATATATATATATAAATACATACATATATACATTCATACATATATATATATATATATATATATATATATATATATATATATATG
>CAAKHF010018119.1:0-12043 GCA_901007745.1 Hippocampus kuda | reverse complement strand
GATACCAACTCACATCGTTTTGAACTTTGAGGCCGATATGCTTACGGCAAAGGCAACATTTCCGATTTGGAAAGCGGAAAATTTCAGCAACATCCTGATTTCATGGACAAGAAGTTTCTTGAACCAAAGTAAAACACTCCCATCATCCCATCAAGGTCATTGATGTTGAAGAATGTTCCGTTATGCATTGGGCCAGAGGACAAGGAGATATCCAATATCTACGCAGCCTTGCATGTGGATGGGATGCCACTCCAATGACGAGTCCGTGCAATCCTATCCACGCCCTGTAACAAAACTGTTTCCTTGCTGGACTCCATTAAGTGGCTCTTCGGGGGTTCACAGCTGCTTAGGGAATTGCTATTATGGTAAGTGTATGTGTGATGAACAACCCTTAAAGTGAAAATGAGGTCTTGGTAATTATAAAGGCAATAATTGGCTGACATTTTTAAATAGCTCAGGTCCAATATTCACTGATGATTGGTGGCAGAGAGAAGTGGCCTTGATTGGCCTCTCGAGGTAAAATCCTGCCCGAGAAGACGAGCGATGCTAATATTTAGTGAGTTGATATATGATTGTGCTCTTCATTCACATCAGGGAACTTGATGTGGTTAATCGTGACAAAAAGCCTCTCCGCTCTCACTCTCAATTCAGCAAAGTTGCAATGTCACAATCACAAAATTGCAATGTGACACAAATAGCAATGTGACCAGAATAGCCTTGTCGAAGGAAAACAAAAATCAAGACAATATGAAAATAAATCTGTTCTTTATTGACAAAACAAATAATGCGGAGTCCTAATGTGACAGGAATAAAGTTGGAATATTATGAGGAATAAGTCATCATGTCACAAAGAAAATTGAAAATGTTACGAGAAAAAAAAAACATGAAACGAAACTTGTATCAAGACTTAAGTTAAAAGTCATAAGGCTACACGTCACAGTGACAGTGTCAGGAGTATCTTCTACTGTTAGAGCAAAACTTTAACGTTACAAATACTTCATAAATGGAGGGGGGGGGGTAAGAAGAATAAAGTCGTGCTTTTTCAGGAAAAGTCATTTTGAATGTCAAACATTAACCTAACCAGTTTGGGAACAGCAGCAGCTGCTCTCTCTTTCAGGAGATATGCCATGTACTCATCAGCACGTATCATTAAATAGTGTTCAATGAGAAAATGAGCACCACCTGTTAGTTTTGACATCGTCTCATCACTCAATGACAAGTTGGTCTCTTTGTGGACGCGACCGCGATCAGGGCACCGATTTACTCGAGATTTGCAGGAAACCGAAGAAACGGCATCTTTGTTCAGCCGTTATCATTGCTTCGTCAAAAAGAGCAAGCCGTTTTTAACACGTTAGAATTTAATTTGTAACAATAACAGATCCACATGGGGATTGTAGACCAGTAGTGTACCACGAGACTGTATGACCAATAATAGTATTGATTTGAGACAAAATATTCAATTTACCAAATTAAAATAGGTTTCCGCCAGACAGCGAGGATCGACAAAAAGATTAATTTCGCGCGTAAAATGTGAATTATTGAACCTGACAAATTGCGCTGGCTGATTTTGCATCGAAAATATCCACCTCTGAAAGGCGCAAAGTGGGATAATTGTGTGTAACCATGACTGCAATTTTTGTGGCAAAATGAAAGGCGGCGGGGAGAACTGATGGTTCTATTCATGTCAACATTTTTAAAATGCCAGAGACAAAAATGATTGTGCCATTTGGGCTATTCTGCAATGTGGTTTGAGAACTTCGGAATGATCTCAGGGCTGACAGTCACACACACAGAAAAAAAAAACAAACAATAAAAAACCAACAAAAAGAAAAAAATCCTTTCAAGTCTGCGTTTCCTTGCATCTTGGTCCTTTCAGCACATTGTGACAATTGGCGATGGCCTTTCATAGATCAGTTTTTGGGCTCGCTCTCCAAAGTTTTAAACTCAATGTAATGGACGATGGGCACATACATGCAGCGATCACTCAAAAACAAAACATGCATTTTGAAATGACAGATTATTTTTTTTTTTCGGTAACATAGCCACGTGTTTGCTCGCATCACTCACTAACGCACAGGTGTCAAACTCCGCTCCTCGAGGGCCAGTATCCTTCTTTTAGATCAGGGATGACCAATTCCAGTGCTCGACGGCTCCTCTCCTGGATGTTTTCGATGTTTCCCTCCTCCGACACGGCTGATTCAAATGTTCAACACATCGGCAAACTCTGCTGGAACCTGATAACGATCCAGTTGTTGGACGAGGGAGACATCTAAACCATGCAGGTGCCTCGAGGACCGAATTTGGTCACAGTCTTGGTAGCTCATGTGCAACATTGTCCACCAACAGCACTCCCAATCCGTGAGAGTGAACACGTCATTTCGCAGCAGCTATTTGGAAGTAAATCGGGCCCCTGGTGTCAAAATGCACTTGTTCTTCCTCAAAGGTTTTTTTTTTCCATCATTGGACAAAAGAGGGGTCTCTGTTCACAAAGCCATGGCGTGTCTAACATAAGGACATGACCTTGGTGTCAGACAGCCCGCTCAGGTTTTATTTCCCCGCTGATCACTTTCTCGTTGGCCCGCCGCGAGCTCCCGTGTTTACTGCCGGGCCGTAGCCAATTAGGCCCTGCATCATCCTCCATCCGTCAGTCCACCTTTTTCCTGCCTCACTGTCATTTAGCATCAAACGCGATGAGACATGCATTGTTGTCGACGAATGCCTCGGATCCTCACGGGCATCCCCCAAAGATTTGTGCTACTGGACTGCGCATGTCTAGTCAGATATTTGGATGTTTAGAATTGTGGCTGTACTTTGCAGAGCTGGGGGACTCGAGTCAAGCATTGTGACTTACTGGAAAAAAAATATATATATATATATATATATATATATATATATATATTCTATTATTGTGTAACCTATTCAATGGATTTTTCAGGACAGAGTCATGTAATTTGAGGCGGTGTTCTACAGAGGGCTGACTGGTATATGAGTCAGTTTAAAAAGGAAATATTCAGCTCAATGTTGGTGTATGGATCAGAGATTCACACACACAACACACACACGCACACACACACACACACACACGCACGCACGCACGCACGCACGCACACAGTATGCCTTGGGCTTAGACGTGCAAAGGGATTCCGAGCATCTGGGGACTGAAACTTCTCTGAGCTTGTCATAACACCTTGAGAAGTGCATGTGACTGCCAGGCGAGTTGTTTGGTGTTACTCTGCACTGTTTGCATGACTGCTGTGTTTGTTATGGCGCACCAACGAATGTCTCGCTCGAGGTAGTGTGTGACAACCCACGATAGTTAAAAAACAAACCAACACATATAATTTCACGGACTTCTCTCCTTTTCCAAACTGGATTTCAACAACACACCCCATATCCTACCAGAAAAGTAAATGTAGAACAAAATGTCTTCATGGAAGACACAACAACTTAAAATATCGTCTCAGCTTGTTGGAGGTTTGCAGTGCTTCCCTATCGTTGTGTCAATTTTGCGAAAGAGATACCAGGTGACATGCAAGTAGACCTGAACACCCCCCAGCCCCCGCTACATTTCACAAGACTCCAAAGAAGCGGGCCGAGAAGAAAACCCAAAGACATTGTTGTTTTCAGCAGCATACATCAGACATTGTAGGGAGAACATACAACCAAATGGAATATCAGCTTGGAAATAACAAGGCAAGTCTTTCCCAGACAGCCCAGCACACGAGGAAACTCAAAAACACTCCCAGTGAGATCACACGTCGCATAACCAAGAGGTTGTGGCAAGACCTTCACCTTGAGCCATACACACGTCATCATGTCTGAATCCAGTTCTCAAAGGGTAGACGACTTAAGACATTGATAGTTCATCAACAGCGCTAAAATGTATCAGCAGTTAGTGTGACTTTGATCCAATTTAGTCTGCAAATGACAGAACATTGTACTAAGGTTAATGGCGCTCAATATCAGTGAATCAAAGTTAACCTCGCACGAGTGTTACTATTTCAACAAATCAAGCAGTTACAAATGAAGCCTGACAACTGAATATTGGGTCTGATCTGAACCGTATCAAGAAAGTCTTTACAAAAAAAAAAAAAAAACAGTGGTGCCTTGACTTGTGATTTGAATGTGTTCCGTGAACAAGCTTGTAACTCAATTCACGAACATATCAAATGAGCGTTCCCCAGTCAAATGAATTGAAATGCTATTAAAACCCTGCAAAACCAGATTTTTGTTGCATCTAATTAAACACAAATGCACTGTGTAAGAAAAAAAAGAGAATGGAAGGAAATAAACTGGTTTTATCAAGTTTAATTACACTATGTCCTCTGGTATTCACGTGTTGGGAGGTGTCCCATCAAGGGGTGTGGCCTAGTCGTGAGGTGAAGGGCCTGGAGTCGCTGTCGGTCCTTGTGAGTGTTCTCATTTTGTATTTGGGTTAGCCGTTGACTGTTTGTCTTGTTCAATAAGAGCGGCTTGCTCATTCCTTGAAAAACTCTTAAGTTGGGGCACTCGTGAGTCTCGATACCACCGGAGTATAAGCCTGTGAGGGAACCAGATGTCAATCCTTGAATTGTCCACAAGGATTGTTGCGGAAAGCCAAAAACCAACAATATTCTAAAAAGAAAACCCTCTCGGCAAATCTACGTTTTTTTTTTTTAAATCTGCAAATACTGCCACACTTAAGCAGATCCAAATACAAACCAGAGGCACTTTGTCAGATTCAATAAGCGTCTAACTTCTGTTGTCCTGTGGTCAACTAGAATCAACACTTGCTGGTCCGCGTGAGCATTTATGACCGACGCTTCCTTTCAGAGACGACAAATTGCCGACATCCGTCGGGTAGTGGAAGAAGCCGATGCACGCCCAAGCACACCGATTCAACGAGGGGGAACAGACGTTATTACAAAATGATCGCATAAGCAGGAAGGCTCAGAGATGCTTGAAACACGGGCGCCCTCAGCTGGAAGGAGGGGAAACCCCATCCAATACCTGGTAAAGGTTATTTGTGTTACACTGTACATCGGGGTGACCGACCTTTTCTGACCGAACATCGACTTCTCAAGCACCAGTCTTCCCGGGATCGACCCGCTACCGCACGTGCACACATGCACACGCGCATGCAATGATGAGCAACAGCCAGAACGGCCCAGAACACGAACGAAACAGCAAAAAGAAAGTCGATCGGAATCAGCGCCCACCATGGTAGAGACCTAATGCGGGGGGGCATGGGACGCACTTTTGTAGCGTGTCTAATGCACGAACATCACTATCGTAGCTCGCGTGTGCTGTTGTGAAATGCTTCTCCTGGCGCTCCAGGTTCCCATTCTTTGCTAGTGTCGTCGGTGAACTGTACATGAAGCAAATTTGGAATGATAATAATAATAGTTTAAAAAGATATCTCGCAACAGCTTCGATCGCAAGCTGCAATTGCGCACTGCTGACCGCTAACAACGGCCGGTGATGGAGGTCAAGCGCCACCGAGGGTGAAAGGTGACCTGCTTTTTAAATTATTTTATTTTTAAAATATTTTTTGGGTGAAAGTGAAACTGATAGGATGCTTTGGGTGCAATGTACATTAACACAAAAATATAGAATATTAATACCGCGCACACAGACACCCCCCACCATTTCCCCCTACACCCTCCGCGATCGAGGGTTGGGCATAAATTTCACTCCCAAGCGGAGCTTTTCTTTGCCCCATTTGTGTTTTCTGCCCGACCCTCTTTTTCCTTCAATCCACGCATCATTCACAGGATTCTCTCTGTTCTTCTTCTTTGCCTTCCCAACCCATCCACTCTTCCTCTCTCCAATCTTCCCTCACATCGAGCAGTTCGGGGAGAGGCCTACTGAATAAAGATACATGCAAATCTACCTAACAGGCTTTAACACACTTTTCGGTCCCCGTCATTTATTTATTTATCATTTTGCATACATCCACCCCATCGGCGCTCTTTTTCTTTCCGCTTTGTTTAATGTCACAGAGTTTCATTTAGTCAAGCCCTGTATCTGTCTCGACCGCACTCCCGTACGTGTTTGTTTTGCGCGTGACTCTCCCTTTCCTCTTTTGTCACCCTGAGGATTTTTTTTTTTATTATTATTTAACATAATTGTAATAATCATTTTCACGTGTGCTTGTTCCTCATGTGATCTCCCTAAAAAAACACAGAGCTTTACAACTCCAAATACCCTTACTTTGTTTGTTGTTAATGCCCAAGGCTGCTGCACAATATCTGCGGGCTGTGCTTAAATAATCCGCATTTTTTTAACACCTTATAATAATTATTTTCCTGGAAGCAACTGTGGTGTATTTGACATTACTGATAAAACACAATCTGCCCTTTAAGTTTCTTGTTGTAGTGGGTAAAAACCTATTATGGTTTTTACTCCCTCAGCACAAAATTGACGAAGAGGCGGATATCGATTTGTTGCCCCTCAAAAACAAACAACCTCAACTTGCATAGCTCTTAAAATCAGTGGATTTAAATCACAGGGAAGTCGACGGTGCGAAACGCGTCAAATGTAAGTACACATTTTTGCCCGCTCAATAAAACAATACACAAAGAGTTGCTAAATGTAAGTATTATGCGAGAGTTTGTCCATTGGGAAAGTCGGCCCTATGAAAACAACACAGCCAACGGTTATGTTTGAGTCAAATTCACATTTTTTTCTTGATAGATATAGATGTAGATACAGCCAGATATATAAATGGAATCGTTCATATAGGAAGTCAAAAAGAGCTGTATATTTTTATGTTGATTTCAATAGAACACCAATCATGTCAAATCAAGATTTATTTCCTCACATCATTTGAAATAAATCAGCACATTTCTGTTGCAAACCCCACGAGGGGAGGTGAGAAACCGTGGACTTTGACTTCCTTCTCTCCAATTTAAAGGCCCGCAATTACACATCCCTGGAGGAAATGTCCTCTCGCATTTATTTTATGAATAGAGCCGTTTTGTGTGTCACAACATCTTCACCGGCGAGGGGGAAAAAAAAAAAACCTAATCTGTCAACGGCAATTTGGCCGAAGCTCCTCCGCGTATGCATGTGTGTCGAGTACTAGTTGCCTTCTGTGTTGCCTCCTGACGGTTAGGCACTATGATGCTAATTGCCATGCTTAGCCAAAAGGGTTAGCTTAACATTTCCGAACAAGCCGGGAGATTTGTACATCTGTCGGCTTGTGTGCGATACTTTGCATGCGTTTTACGCGAAGCTGTCACATCAAAATATCATTTTTCAAACCTTCAGCGCTACTAATGCTTCTCATGGGATACCTCAATGTTTCCCGGGGTCTCGAGAGTGCCATGTGCTCTCATTTCTCTCCATTATTGTGGAGTACTTTTCCAGGAAGGGAATACACATGATAATTGAAGGTGACCTCGATTAAAAACTGGGCAGTTTTACGGGTCACTCTTTCCCGATTAATGACGAATGTGTGAAAGAAAGAATGCCATGGCTCGATTACCACCGGACATTTTTGACTCGTTTTGTTAGAACATCTACTGTATGTTAAGATAGACGCTTTCTGAACCCCCTCAATAGTAACATTTTGAATGTGTTTATTTTTGTGAAAAAAAATGCACAAAATGAGTTCTTGCAGTTAACGTTGGTTTGCTGTTCTGCCGTTTTGTGCTGCCTTTGAATGAGAATTTTTTTCAATGCAAGCGAGCTCTTAGGTGGCGAAGAAAAAAAAATCACACTGGCTGTTTTGTGGTTGGTTTCTATTGTACGAACATTGAGCAATGTATTATGAATAATGACATTTTTAGAACACATATTTGGTTCATATTTAAAAGGGAATTTTTATCATACATCTAGTTTGGAAGTGTGCGGTGCCATGTGGCCCCCGCAGAAGCACTGATGATAAATTGCGGCCTCCACCAACATTTACGTTGGCCAACCGTGCTCTACATTACCAAAGGCATAATTAAAATACCGCACAACATTCTTTTTTCGTCCATCAGGAAAGTCGACTGTGTGTGTACCATTAAACTGCAGCTGTTCCACTTCAACCATGCAATGTTAAATGAGTCCATCTGAAGGACTCATCTGTCGCCGCGATATAGCAGCGGTTCCTAATCTGGGTTCAATCAAACCGTAGGGGTTCGGTGAATCGGGCTCAGGGTTTCGACGGAGCCTCTGCCATGGAGGTTAAGACACACCTGACTCAACATGTCAGCTCGTTATGACACGCCCACTTGGCCATCACTGGCTGCAGATGATCACATGACATTGCTTGTCTAATCAGTGCTGCGGGAAATTTAGTTCGCTCAGTAGTCAAAGTTTGACTGTCGTGATAGTACGTCATGCACGGTTCATTTTGTGCACATTTAAAAAAAAACGTATACTTATGTATAGAAATTGAATTTATGTTTTTTTTCTGGTTTTAATAAATGTGTTTTTTACATGTTGAATTTATAAAAAAACAACATTTTTTTTCACTCAAAGAGTTTGATGAATGTGCATATGAACTCGTCAGGTTCAGTACCTCTAACAAGGTTAAGAACCACTGTGATCGAGTATATACCCATGACGAGACATGTACAGTATTATTTTACACCTCTTCCTCCACTCCTGAACTGAACATTTTTCTCCCTCTCATTACCTTTGCCTTCAATTTTTTTCTTACCTTTTCGGCGACAACTTACCTACACCACTACTTCAAATATAGAAACGCAATGCCACTTTGGCGCCTTCTCGTAAGTCATTTAAGATGTCACGGATATCTAAGGAAGCAATTACACGTGGTGGGGACTTGTCCTCTGCCTCGGCTGTAGCTGCGCACAGACGAATGCACAGGCCGCCACGTATAGCCGCTGAAGCTAATGGAGCAGAAAGCCAATTCTAGCCTAGTGTGCTGGTGATAATTATGACCGATTTCAGATGTCGCCTGCTATTATTGCCGGCACTTGACATGTATATGCATGACGGTGAAGTATGACAGGAATGAATGTCATAAGACATGGTAGAACACCGAATGATAGACAGAATGGAAAGAAGGTGGGTGAGAATGATAGAACAGCAAAAGAGGTTCTCAGCATGAGAAGCTAGAATGCGGTAGACAACCCCAATGGATCTTTCACTTTGGGACTTAATTGGGTTTGGTTAGACTTTCCTTTTGGAATACGACCAGCAGTTTCTCAATTTCTGGAATGCAACCTGCCCCACTTCACTAGACTTCACTTTGAGCCAACAGCTTTAACCAAACCACTTCACCACCACTGTTTGAATTGAAGTCAAACTGAATTTTATTGTCCACGAGGGATGTCACCTTTGGGAACTACAACACAAGAAATATAAACTTTTAAGTAAGTAAATGTATGCTTTTGTTAACAAGAAATGTCAGACTTTTTAACCACCAAACAAGAATTTGGTAAATTTAAGGAACATCTTCTCGAACGTCCTTTCACAGTGACGATGTGGAAAGCTATGCTAGCTTCTCATGCTAGCTGTGAACTGGTTCCCTGCCATCAGCGATACACACACATATATTTTATATATGTGTGTGTGTGTGTGTGTGTGTGTGTGTTTTGTCTTGATGTTACTGTAAACCATTAAAATCAAATATTGAGGTAAACCTGCAGAGTATAAATCCAGCTCAACTTGAAAAGAGTGGGCATGAATTAAAGATGGCATTCAGTAGCATCCTGAGAATTAATAGCCATAATTAGAGTGTCTCTGTGTCTGTACAGTGATGTGCACAAACACTTTAGCATATCATAAATGAAACCTGTCCACACAGACCCTTTATATATCAACATGTCAGTGCTTGGAGCCTGTTGCCCATATTTCAAAAAGTGCTAATGCTGTGTGTGCAAAAAAAAAAAAAAAAAAAAAAAAGCTTCACAATGCAGCCATTGTTAATATTTTTACAAGACAACCATCATTACTCAGCATGCAGCCGTGTGTAGAATCGGAATAAATTTGGACACATGCGGCGGTGGGGAAGAGAGATGAAATTGATCACCGAGTCAGAAAAGTAACGCACTCTAAAAGCTGCTGGAGTTAAAAAAATGCTTTAAGAGTACAGTGGGGGAAATGGTACAATCACTTTTAGCCTTGCTCTGCATTCAAATTATGACAATAAAACAAAACGGGCCGACAGACGGATTCATTATTAGTCATATTAGTCATATTTTTGCTGCAAGAGGACCAGATATAGTCCAGTACATATTGGTCATTGAACAGCGTATACACAATTAATCATTTTTAATTTGTATCGTACGCCGATTAAAGGGGACATTGTGAAAACTTGACTTTTGAATCATCTCTGCAGTGCCTGCCCACCTCTCAAGTGTGATATCAAACAACCCTGTACCTCTTTTATCTCACTTTTTCTGAAAATACGTCTGTGAGACAAGCTATTGTAATCTTGATAGATTGTGTCGTCACATTTTGGCGAATTTACATTCCGTAATTTTCATCTCATTTTATTTTCTTTCAAGCCTGGTACACATTAGAATTTTTCAAATCTTGAGATCTTTTATCTTTGGCACACAACACCAAAAAAAATCGTCATTTTACAGTTTACGTGTTAAATGAACGCATGTTTTTTTTGGAGTGGGGGAAGAAACGAGAGTAGATGGAAACATCCCATGAAAGCACAGGGAAGCAAGCAATGTGGACTCAGATTAAATCATGAAGCTGAAAACTGAAGCAGACGCGCTAACCACTCATTTTGACCTTTGATTTTTGACGTCTGAGTTTCTGTGGTACTTTCCAACTCAGTTCAGCCTTTTATGCATGAAGAGAAACTCTTAATTAGAGCTACGTATCATAAAATGTTACACGCTGTGTTGTATGAACAGCTTTTCTGAGGATGCAGCATTATGAGGCAACACACGCACTCGCGCTAACGGGGCAGTTAACGTCGAGCCATTCTTAAAGCAATATTTACTTCTCTTTAGTCACTTGATTCCATGCTTATGTTTCCTGTTATGAAAGAAGAAAAAGTATTGACAAAGGGGAATGGTTACCACAGTGGTAATTAAGCAATTTCATTCGGCGAGTTGGGCTTAATGTAATCATGCTATGATGTAAAGATTCATTTTCGCCTGTGAAGATATGCTGCTCGGTACACTTCCCTTATCTTCATACATATGCAGCTTGAATCGGGGATGGAACTCTGTGTGTGTGTGTGTGTGTGTGTGTGTGTGTGCGTGTGTGTGTGCGTGCGTGCGTGTATATGCACATGCTGTTGCACTCTATGGATCTAGCCAACCGCCCTCTCGCTGCCTCTCAGATCAGTCTGCAAAGGCTTGTTTCTCGGATGTCTTTGAAAGATTATCAAGAGCAATGATTCTGTGCTGTGGGGTGTGTTTTTCCAGGAGGAGACTCGCGATTGTTGGTGAAGATATCGTTGCGTGTGTGTGGGCTGCTATGTGTGTGATTTTGCACCACTCATGATAAAAGCAGGTGGCATGCACTTGCCATTTTTTTCCTCGTCAAATGAGGAGTCTCTCTCTCTCTCTCTTTCTCTCTCTCTCTCTCTCACACTCTCTCTCACACACACACCCACACACCCCCCCCCCACACACACACACCCCCACACACACACACACACACACAAACGCACGCACACACATAAATAATAAATTAAAATGTTTAGATGTGAAATGGAAATAAATAAATATAACTTTGCTTCCAGACTTCAGGCGGTCAATGCAGTGGTGGTTCTAGATTAATTTTATTGTGGGGGCCAGGCTGGGTGGGGCCAGTAGGTTTTCAGAATGTCAGCTATATGTCTACTGTGTAAAGTTTTGAGCCCCTGAAATTGGCTTTAGTCCCTACATGGGAAATCCTGTCATACTGAAATATCTGAAATAAAATTGAATGTCTACACTTGACATTCCATCCCAATGATTGTATGGATAGCAAATCCATCTATTGCACAGCTATGTTGTAAAGAAAGAGCACATCCGTTCAATGAAAGTAATGTTGTCAAGACATGCGCACAAATACTTCTTTGAAAATGCCTCTTATTAATCCAGTTCACATTGGGTTTTGAAAGAGAGGTGAACTCCATCCATCCATCCATTTT
>CAAKHF010018117.1:43364-58637 GCA_901007745.1 Hippocampus kuda | reverse complement strand
GCCAAAACGCCTTACTATACATGGTGGGGGGTTTTTCGGCTGAAAACGCCTTGCTATACATGGTCGTTTTTTTCGGCTAAAAACGCCTTACCTACATGGTGTTTTTTTTCGCCTAAAAACGCCTTACTATACATGGTCGTTTTTTTCGGCTAAAAACGCCTTACTATACATGGTCGTTTTTTTCGGCTAAAAACGCCTTACTATACATGGTCGTTTTTTTTTCGGCTAAAAACGCCTTACTATACATGGTCGTTTTTTTGGCTAAAAACGCCTTACTATACATGGTCGTTTTTTTCGGCTCAAAACGCCTTACTATACATGGTCTTTTTTTTTTTGGCTAAAAACGCCTTACTATACATGGTCGTTTTTTTGGCTAAAAACGCCTTACTATACATGGTCGTTTTTTTTGGGCCAAAACGCCTTACTATACATGGTCGTTTTTTTCGGCTAAAAACGCCTTACTATACATGGTTGTTTTTTTCGGCTAAAAACGCCTTACTATACATGGTCGTTTTTTTGGCTAAAAACGCCTTACTATACATGGTCGTTTTTTTCGGCTCAAAACGCCTTACTATACATGGTCTTTTTTTTTTTGGCTAAAAACGCCTTACTATACATGGTCGTTTTTTTGGTTAAAAACGCCTTACTATACATGGTCGTTTTTTTTGGGCCAAAACGCCTTACTATACATGGTCGTTTTTTTCAGCTAAAAACGCCTTACTATACATGGTCGTTTTCTTTGGGCCAAAACGCCTTACTCTACATGGTCGTTTTTTTCGGCTAAAAACGCCTTACTATACATGGTCGTTTTTTTTTCGGCTAAAAATGCCTTACTATACATGGTCGTTTTTTTCGGCCAAAAACACCCTCCTATACATGGTCGTTTTTTGTGGCTAAAAACGCCTTAATGTATGTACATGGTAGTTTATTTTTTTTCCGCAAAAAACACTTTCCTATACATGGTCTTTTTTTTGGGCCAAAAAATGCCTTACTATACATGGTCCTTTTTTTTCGGCTAAAACGCCTTTCTCCATGGTCGTTTTTTTTTTTTTTTTTTTTTTTTTTTTTTTTTTTTTTTTTTTTTTTTTTTTGCTAAAAACGCTTTACTATATACATGGTCGTTTTTTGGTTTTTTTTTTTTTTTTTTTTTTCAAAATGAACAAGCCAGTGATGGCCAAGTGGGCGTGTCATAATTAATTGACATGTTGAGTCGGGTATGCCTTTCCCTCCATGGCAGAGGCTCTGGCGAGCCCCTGAGGCCGATTCACTAAACCCCTTTGGTTCGATCGAACCCAGGTTAAAAACCACTGCTCTAATGGCTCATCAAAAAAGAGACAGAGGATTTTAAGTCCATAAAATTTCTACAGAACAGCTGATCTTTATTTGGGGTTATGCAGAGCTACTTTTTGAGTGGAAGATGTGTGCTGACTCCCATTTCACATGAGTTTGAATGTGAAGGCTGAATTCTGAACACAGCCACATCCCCAAATATAAGAGGGTGTGAATACTTGTGCAACTACACTTGTTCAGTTTTTGTTTTTTTACATCCCCTTTCGAAAGTTTTGTTTTTAGTTGTACACGTTGTAGATTACACTAATAGTGGGAAAAACATTACTTTTCATCTTAGAGGGTTTTTTTTTTACATCACAAAACAAAAATGGTCTTGACTTTTTAAATGCACTGCGTAAGACTACACTTACCCAAAACACTGAGCAGCAGTTCTCCGATGCTGGCATCTGCTGTCTCTGGAGGGTTGTTGACCATGCAGCGATAAATGCCAGCGTCGGAGATGTGAGTGTCATTCACCATGATGTCTGCACTCCATGGGATGCCTGCCAAGCAAATGGGTCACCTTTTCTCCATTTATTTGTCTCAGATTGGAAAAAAGTAAATAAAATCATGGCTATACCTGTAAAGCCCACCCTTCCAATGAGAGAGGGGTCTTCTATAATCTGGCCATGATCATACACGATCACCTGCAATATCAACGAAGGAATTCTTGCTCTCTGAATGATGATGTCCGCACACATGTTACACATACAGTACATTTGACTATAAAGTTTTATCCAATCCAATGCAATTTCTTCCAAGAAAACTAAGAATAAAAGGTGTGAGTAGACCTGAATGGGGGATTCTGGATTGGAGAAGGGAGCCAGGGTCCAGATTATGTTGAGACGGGAGAGAGGGCTGGATGTGAAGAAGGAGCAGGGCAGGATGACGGAATCTCCTCGGACCACTTCCACTGTGGACTCCCTCATGGACACCCTCAGAGCATCTGAAGAAAGAAATAAAGACCAAAAAATTGGGTTGGAATGTAGTGTGTGTGGCAGTCGAGTATTGAAGAACAGAATGCAGTGCATGTGACACACAACGGTCACCTATTTTGGCGATCAGGAACAAGGTGTAGAAGACTCACAAGAGAGCCTTTTAGTCATCCAGCAAAAGACTGAATACAACCTCATAAGAAAGAAAACAAAAGTTCAAATTCACACCTAAATTATCGCATGCCAATCACAATGATGGCGAGAATGTGATGATCATTTTTGATGTTTTCAGGCAGATGGTAGCATGACTCATTTTTTGACATAAGCATGAATGAAAATTTCTTCTCATTTGGTTGATCAGTTCATATCCTGACTTCTGTACATTTACGTTATTCTTCCTAAAAATAAAAAGGTAATCAAGTGTACTACATTAGACATATTTGTTTACAGTATGTCATTTTTGCTAAATAAAACTTGACGCAGTCAACTGAGCATTCAAAAAATGCTTGTCATTGATCCATTTTTTTCATGCCCTCATTTCCTTCTCATCCAGAAATAATGAACCCACTCCTGCCCCCGCTCATCTACATTTTTGTGCATGTGCTTGTGCAATTAATTGAACTTGACAGCTCTGACGTGGAGCCAAAACCAATTGAGGCAGAGTCGAAAAACAACCCACTTACACACTCTCAAACATCCTCTCAGTATTTGTCTGTATAGCTAGCAGCATACAATAGTATCCGGTGCTAAGCTAATGCAAAGTTTGAAATTAAGTACAGTACATCACATGATGTCCCATTCTAATGCTAACACAGGATAGTGCAAACACAAATTAGCAGTGGTCTTAAATTTCGGAGACAAAATTTGTACTTAACCCTGGTGAACATCAAATTTTGATCAGAGACGGCTTGCTAAAGTGTCCTTTTTTTCCAAGCAGTTTTTTGATGTGTTTTAAATTTTATTTCACCACGCGTTATAATTTGCAGTTATTTCAGAGATAAATGCTACTTGTTGCTGAACCTAACCCTTAATTCATAATATTTCTAAATATAAATCTGCATTGCATATTTCGTTGTGATATTATTACGATGAAACCCTGATGCGCTAGAGAAAAAACATCAGTAAATTCGGAATTAGCACCAAAAAAAATCTTGAAGTTTACTTGCCCCTCAGTGAAATTATTACCTAAAAAGTATAGTGAATAAATCAATACAAATTGTACCTAATTGATCGGAGCAAACAAACAGCTCTAAAATATTAATTGTAAGATATATTTTAATATAAAAGTTAAATACAACTGCTCCGGACTTGATAAACGCACTGTTCTGGCTTTAAAAAAAAAAATCTAATCACTGTAACAATATGCAATTTGAACATTTTCGAATACTCGCAGAAGACTTTGTGAATTTGGCCGCGGAAACAAACACGTCGCTGCCTGTGTCAATCAAAAGTGAGCCTGTATTGTCTTTCTAAGTTGTATTTGTATTTTTTTTTTTTTTTTTTTTTTTTTATGACAAGTGAAGAGTACTCACTTGTCCGGAGGGCCATGAAGCACACGTACAGGATCCAGAGCGCGCGTCGTCCAGGGGCACCCATGGCTGACAGGAAGCAGTGCGAAAAACAAGCTGGCCTCTCTCCTCCGCAACCGCCCCCCCCCCTCATCCCCTTCCCCCCTCATGTGCCCAAAAAGAAAACTAGGCATGCATGATTAATGTATCGAGCAACGCGGCCTCACCTCACCTCTCATTGTCAGCTTGGTGGGGAAAACAAAAGCGGCATTGTTATGATTAACGCTGGCCATTATCAGGCAACACGATGAGGTTACCGCTGCACGAATAAGTGCAGATGTTGGTTCTACTTCACTGTGAGTCAGGCGTTGTCACTGTGTGACAGCAGTGTGAAATGCCACAACAATCGGCACATGGATAGCAAGTCAGAACATCTGGTGTTTGAAGTTGGTAGGACGAATTATTGTTCAATCCACGTCAGCACACACCTGAACCATTTAAATTGCTACTAATAAAGTGCAGCTGTTCGAGTAAGCGTCTCCTGACATTTTTATAGTCATACACTACAAACCGTGATGGTTACTTCAGCATGTCAGTGGTTTTCATCAAGAATCAAAAAGATGTACCGGTAACTGTTTTTAAAATATGTCTTTACAGAGCCAGACTATCAGTTTTGCATTTTTCAGCACAACTAATTTGTATTTCGTTTACTTTTTGATGAAGTTTTTCTTCATTTGTAAAGACGTTTTGTTCGATTTGATTCATTTATATTTTTAAATGCTTGATTTTAGTTTAATATATGCAGTATTTTTCAAGCGCAAGATAAAGCTCATGTATGATAGATAATGTGGATCTCATTGGCTGTACCCGCTGCTGTTTTCTGTCAGGCCTTTGTGAAATGAAATTCTGAACACGCATTTGATATCGCTCCGTTTATTTCAAACAAACATCCGGCGGCAGCTTTGTGCGTTTCAGCTTTGTGAAGGACAGAAGATTTGACTGTGAGGCTAGAAAATGAAAATGGAGCAGAAAGAGTGAGCGAGAGGGAGAGGAACTGTTTAGCACTTCTTCAGGGGGGAAAAAATATATATTAGTCGGGGGCTGTACAGTTAAAGGAGTCTAATATACATTACCGTAGAATGTACATACTGTAGCACTTAACACTTCTCTCAATCTTTTAGCCTGCAAACATGGTGGAGACACACGTCCTGTTTGCCTTTATCACATTCACACCACACACACAAATCATTGGGACTAAATATGATCTCTGATTGGACATAATAGTGTAACGTGTCCCTTTGCACAACATGATGCCGGAAGTGTTTTCGTGGGCAGGGCATTTAATAAATAGAGAGAGAGACAGAGAGAGAGAGACAGAGAGAGACAGAGAGAGAGAGAAGAGAGACTAGAGATGGAAGCGGAGTGAATTCTGCCCCTGCCTTCTTCGGGGTAACAGGAAGTGACCTGCCGACATGCCAGCCAATCGCAGGAGGATCCAGATTGATCGGATCGCTTTGGCGAGGGGGGGGGGGGCGTGCGCGTAATCGGCGGCGGTTCGCCACAGTCCGCTCACAAGAGCATGGTGATGGGCTTCTCCAGGAACTTGCGGAACTCGGCCAACCACTGGGCACCCACCGCGCCGTCCACGACCCGGTGGTCGCAGCTCAGCGTCACAGACATCACGCTGGCCACGTCGAAACTGAAAAACACAACGGACGCCTTCGTGACACCATATGGCCTTCAAATCGAATCCATTTCTTTTTCTTCACAAATATCACATTTCAATACATTTCCCGCCCATTGCCTAAAGGGGGCACAAAAAATGAAAGTATTCAAATCACTATTCAAATTTTTACTATTTCATCCACCCATCTGGGATAAGTTTCAATTCTCCTGATACCAAACAAGCCTTAAAACTTGCATCAACTTTCAGAGAAATACTCGAAATAAGTTTGTTTGTTTTTTCCTTCACAGTGAAGGTAAGAGTTTCCTCTTGGAAAAAAAAACTTGACACGTACCCTCTCTCGTTGTCGGCGGGCATGAGTCGCTTTTCGGAGCCTCCCACGGCGAGGATGCAAGACTGCGGAGGGTTGATGATGGCTGAGAAGTTCTTGATGCCAAACATTCCCAAATTGGAGATGGTGAATGTGCCTCCCTGGTGGTGGTTATTGTGTAGGTGTGGGTGTGAGGGGCGGGGTAGAGAAGTAACAGAGGAACTCAGATTCCAGATTCTTCTTCCACAATTTCCACCAGTAGACTCGTACCTGGAACTCATGCGGCTGCAGTTTGCCATCCCGTGCTTTGGCGGCGAGCGCCGACACGTCGCCGCTGATGGCGGCGAGTCCTTTGGTGTGCGCGTTGAACACGATGGGCGTGATGAGACCATTGGCCGTGCTCACTGCCACGCTCACGTCCACCACGTGGTTCCTAAGAGAAAGCAACAATGAACATGCAAATGGATAGTGGAAGAAACATGATTCTTTCAAGGTTTGTCCATACAATGTATTTTTTCTTTTTTTTTTTGTTATGTGGCCTTCTTAAAGTCATATTTTGACTCCATTTTTTTTTTTTAGCCTTAAATATCTCCTCAGCTGGCCACCTTACATTCTTAGTTCAACCGATCAATCATTTCTAACCCTGGAATGAAACTAACAATAAACATCAGTACTAGGTTCCATTTTTTATGTTTTCTGAAAAAAATCCCAAAAACAATTATGTGTGTATGAAGAATTTGAAGCTGTAAACCACATTTAATTCATATTGCGTTTGCCAGAATTTTAACATGGCCACATCAGAGAAGATTTTGTTTACGAATGAAACTTTACCTAAATACTAAGATTGAAAATTTTTTATATATATATATACACACTAGTAGTCCGTTACTAATGATGTTTCATGTGAGTCGTGTTGAAGCTACTCACTGGCGGATGACCGTATCCATCCAGGAGGAGTTGCACTCGGGCACCTTGAGGCAGGCCAGCGCACTGGCTTTGATGAGAAAGTCGTTCACGCTGAGCTTGAGACTTCTGGCTTTCACCTCCTTCGCAGCACAGGTCACACACATTGTTTGAAAGTGATTTGTCGTTCATTCTCTACTCCGGCATTTGGCAATTCTCAAATGACCAAATACCTCATTGAGTTCTTTCCTAAGCTCCAGCACTTGGTCCATGTTGACATCTACAGAGAGGTAATAGTGAGGGATGGTTTGCTTGGACTGCATCAGCCTCTGAGCGATGACCTGCAGAGGAGAAAAAAAAAAAAAAAAACATGAAGACAAAGATGCGAAAACATGGCTGACAAGAAAACAACCTGGCCCAGTCTAATGTGCAGCGGTGGCCGCGGCAGGTTAGGCGTGTTTGCTCTCACCTTGCGTATATTGCTGATAGGGATGTCTGTGAACGTCCCGGCTGGCGTGGCAGGAACGGCGGCAGGCGTCGGAACGGCTGCAGCCGCGGTCGGAGCTGGAGCAGCCTGCCAAAAGGGAAACATTTTTCATTTGATCAAAATTTATGAGGCGCCATTAGACTGATATGGGTCCAATATTCTGCCAACTATATCCGTTTTGTCTTTGGTTCCACTTAAGTGGGGATGTATATCATGCAGGCTACATTTATGGCAGTTTGGTTGCAATGGCATAGATGATCTTATTTTAGTTGGAAAAAAAAAAACTTCCTGATTAAATTTCTACTGCAGCCTGTTTTGGAAAAAAGTCGGCCCAAATTCAATTGCACCCTTTGCCGATTCCTTTGCTATTCCTCTTCTTTGTATTTCCAGCAAAGATTCTTTTGAAAAATACATGAATCACATCCACCCTGCTGAGACAATATTATTGCATCAATCGGCATAATAGTTAGTTTGACGTTATCACTTTCATGGGCTGCACAAAATGATGTCAAACTATTGCGTGATTGCGTAACCTTTCCATTGATATCATAAAGTACTTTGTGCTGCACGACGATCAATCGAAAACTAGTCTGACTCAAGTGCAACTTACTGGTGCCTTTGCAGGAACAAAACCGTCAACATCTTTCCTGGTAATGCGTCCATCAGGACCGGAACCTGCGAAAGCAGCGTATATTTTACCGTGACATTTCTGCGAAGGCCTGTTTTTTTCCCCCGATTGTCGACTCACCGGTGATCTGCGCCAGGTCAAAGCCTTTCTCTGCAGCGAGTTTCTTTGCAAGCGGGCTGGCGAACACGCGCCCCTTCCTGGGCGCTGCGGCTGCGGGGGTCATAGAGGGCGCTGCTGCGGCGGCGGCTGCGGGGGCCTGCGTTGGCGGCGCGGCGACCGGTACTGCTGCCTACGTGAAGCAGGCATTCAGGGTTACATCAGTAGAGGTTTTAGGGCATATTTCTACAGCGCCACCTTGACTTTTGAATGCCCCGGCTGATGGATAGATTTGGAGATCATTTACTTTGAGAGTTGTGAGTAAAACCGGAGATTAAACTTCCGCCACTAGATGGCAGCAGCAAACCAAAAGGTGAACAGTAAGTAAGTGCTGAGAAGCAGAAGAAGATGAGCTGTGTATGCCACCAGCTTGGCATTATGTACTATACTGAAGAATTTTTAAAATTAATATTAAAAAGAAAAAAAACAAATGAATACAATATTGCCTTATTTAGCCTGTTCACACGAACAAAAATAAATCTGTGAATTACAGGCAGAACATTTGATTGTTGAAGAATGCTTAGTATTTGGTTTCAAACACACTTTATTTCATTTGTTGTGAGTGTGCCAGTGATGTTGACACACAAAGACCAAAGAACACAATGAGCAGCGAGGGCGTTACAATATCAATTCAAGACCGTTTATACCTGGGAGTGCCATATGTTTTCATGCAGTACTATACTGTGCATCCTGTATTTTTCTATGAAACAATTTTTTCCATTCATTATTTGAGTTACGAACCTGGTCAAGGAAAGAATTCGACAAAGTCAAGCTACCGCTGCATTTGTGGGCGAGTGTCTTACCGGTGCTGGAGCAGGAGGAGGTGTTGAAATTTCTGCAATGCCTGTTTCGACATAGTCCTTGAAGGCAGCGATGTCGCTCTCCTTCTCGACGATGATGCAAAGCGGCGTTCCTAACGGCACATCACGCGTCCCCTCGGACACCATGATTTTGGCCAGATAGCCCTCCTCCTGCACCTCGAAACCTCAACGTGACAAAAAGGTTGACACAGTGAGTACAGGTGGGCTGGAAACAAACATTTCCGCAGCGGCGTGTCGAAGAACGTTCGGGTTTACCGATGGTTGCCTTGTCCGTCTCGATCTCAGCCAGCAGGTCTCCCTCGCTTAGCTTCTCGCCCACTTTCTTCTCCCAGCGCTGCACCGTGCCCATCGTCATGGTGGGCGAAAGGGCGGGAAGTGTGATCTGAAGCACACAATGATATTAATGTTTACTAATTACGGACATATTGAGGGGAAAAAATGTACATTGTAATTGCTTTTATACGAATCGTTCTCTGGTGTGCCGGCCCACGCATCGAGTGGGGAATCAAAGCCAGGTTCGACACTTCAGTCACATCTTAGTTTCAACTCCATTGTGGTGGCATATCGAGACTAAGTCATTATACCCGTTCACTGTCTTGATCGCCAACGACATTTCGGGTCACTTCAAGAGGCCCACCTTCAAGTGTGTTGGGTAGGAGCTGCCCGGCGCAGCAGGTGGTGCACTTGCAGCTGCAGCTGGAGGAGGCGGAGAAGGAGCGCTGGGGGCTGATGATGAACCAGTAGTAAGCGAGTCCAACGTTACGTCCTTAAATGCTGGGATGAGGTCTGGACTACAAGGCGGACAGTAAAAAGTAGTGTTAAGTTTACTCTCTTTTTTTTTTTGGTGGGGGGGATTGTAATGACCTCCCAGATTATCAACAGCAGGGATGAGAATTGTAGTTGTGTTTACCTGTCAACGGTGATACAAATTACTGATCCGATGTCTACATCTCTGGTCCCTTCAGGAACAAGGATTTTGGCAAGGTAGCACTCTTCCAACATCTCAAATCCCACCGTGGCCTTGTCTGTCTCCACCTACAAAGAGACAACACTATTCATTTCTTTCCACACATTCATACACACATATGACAACAGTCCCCTGACCTCTGCAATGAGGTCTCCCTCGCTGATTTTATCTCCCTCCTTCTTTTCCCAGCGCGCGATGGTTCCAGTCTGCATGGTGGGCGAGAGTGCAGGCAGCTCCACCTGTTTGACATTGACAAGCAGCATACCACTGAGAGCATTGAAATTTTCTTGACATGATCAATAAGATCTACTTAAAAAAAACACCGGGTGATTGACAGCAGCATTCAATGTGGTTTATTAACTCAAGAGTGGCTATTTATTAAGTGGACGGTGTCAACGTTGTCTATTGCAGTCAAATACACTGATTACCGAAATGCAATAGCACAACATACCTAGATGTGCAGGTCACATTTTAAGTTTAAGACGTGTAACGTAATCATCTGCGAGCTAAGTTCCCTCTTATGTCTCCGTGCTAGCGACGGAGGTCATGCTAAATGAAGTGGGTGCTATAGCAACCGGAAACCCGGTGAAGGTACCTTCTGGTGCGGCGGCAGGCTGTAGAAACGTTCGCTCCGACAGCTAGCAGTCAGCTGCGGACACCGCAGCAGCGCTCCACCGCGACTGAAGATCACGGTGGAGCATAGAGATCGCGAGCCGACTACACGGTGCATCCGCCTTGCACAGCCGGTTCCAGATAAGCAACGTGAGCTGAGGGCAGAGGCGGCAGGCCCAGCTGGGAGGGCACGGGGACGAGGGAGCCGGGAAGACGGCCTGAGCCGCAGGATTAGACGAAGCATGTCGGAGCAGTTGAATAATTACACGGAGCTATGGTTAATATAATTACTTTACACGTGCATGAGGAAAAAACTCTAAAAACCGTTCCGGTGCCACTCCTCACTTTCTAATGACCTCCTCTCGCCCAAAACACAACCCTTTACGGCTCTCGATCCGCACTGCCGTATCCCGGCTAAATGTGTCGTAAAAACTGTTGCAACGCAAAATGAACTCCACTTACAGTACTATGAAACCTCGGGTGCCAGAAATGAATGAATAAATGAATGGCTATTCATTCCATAGAAATCGGTCATATAAAAGTGTATGTAGTGTTATTCTGTCATCGTAATAGTAGTAGTAACAGTCTCCAATTTTCACCTCTTTCCACAATTTTCCATCCATCCCACTCAGTTCCTTTCACAACATTCAGGACATGCTGGTTACTATTTTCCAAAAGTTCAAAAATTTCACAGAATTCCGTGTATTCATCCGCCAAAAACACAATTTCAGTGACTCAGATGTCTCTCCCTTGGGAGAGGGTTCTAATTGCGCACATTTTTCCTTCAACATCTATCCTCATCCTGCAGGTTCAAGGTACTGTACTACTACAGACGCTAAAAATAAATACATATATAAATACATACATATATAAATACATATACATATATATATATATATATATATATATATATATATATATATATATATATATATATATATACATATATATACACACACACACACACACACACACACAATATATCTTTTTATATGCCAGGTTTTATTTTTCAATACACATTGAAAAACAATATATCTTTTTATATGCCAGGTTTTATTTTTCAATACACATTGAAAAAGACAATTCTCTTATTTGGAAATGGCAATTCTTCATATGTCGAATTAAAAAAAATATACAAACTGTACATTTTGCAGACTGTTGTGGCATTCAGACGAATATGTTAGATTGACGCATATTTCAATTGGCTTGTTGAAAAAGGAAACACAATTGCAAATGCTAAGCGTGAGCGGAACTGAAAGGGGTTTGGAACCACCCTAACATGGAAGCTGAGCACACACATATACACTCATACAATAAATAAAAGTATAAAGTAGTTCCTTAGTTAGGTCCTAAATGCTTTCAATGTCAAATTGATAGCCCAGCATCATTATTGAGGAGTGCAAGCATTCAAAGCCCATACACGAGAAAGGATACTAGTCATCATCCCAAAAATTTGGGAAATTTTAAAAAATACTTTTTTTTTTAAACTAAACAGTATGTAAACAGTGCTATTCATCTGCACTTCTACTGCACATGAGTTACAACATGCATTCAACAGCTATTCACAGAAGCGGTACCACTCCCAAAAGAATGTCCCATTAACTCCTGCGGTTGATAACACTGAAGATTTAAAACGACAGCCGTGTTGCAGGCTCAAAGACAAAATGCATTTAAACTGGCCATAGTTGCTGGAAAGACTACAGTGCTGAAACAATGAATGAATGTAAAGAGATTCCAAACACTTGTAATGACCAAATATTACCTTTCTGAGCTTTCTTAGTCAAGGCCTGGCAATATCAAGCACGTGGTAGCAAGGCACTGAGCTCTATGAGATCATCAATATTTACACTACAGTGAGTGCACCATAAAAGCCCAAATCTCTCGCGTTTATAAAAAGTTGCACCTCAAATCGTCTCGTTGAAGGTTCCAGTTTCGTGGCTGTCTACACCTAAGAAGGTCTAAAAATGTAAAAAGAAAGCACGCAAACAGCTCAGCAAAGGCAGTAAATAAAAACGTGAGGATATTTGGAAAGCCATGTTGATGTTGCTACCTGGCTTCACTATTGTCTTCCTCCACCCAGGCCACAATTTTGCCTTCCCAACCAGGCACGATGGCTCCATCGAAGAAAACCTGTTCTCACACACACAAACGTACAGTACTCGATGAACAGCACTGGACTTTACTTTCACAGTTCTACAAAGTCTTCTATTTGGCTTACCTCTTCTTTCACAGTACCGAATTCAGGGTCCAACGCCTTAAAGTGGTACCTGTAGTTCCCCTCTTGATCAACAGCTGCCTTCACATCCTTAAGAGTCACCTCTCCCAACCTGTAAAAAAAAAAAAAAAAAAAGTCCCCTGTCATAACACTCGCCTGGAAAATGTCTATTTCATATGCGCAAATATGTTGACATCAAGCCACCTTTTGGGGATGTTGATCATAAAAGGTGTGGGGGATCTTCCTGTGAAGTACAGGATCTTAGTAGAAGATGTAGAGGTGCTACTGGACTGACAAACCTCTGCAATGAAAGAAATCAGAAACAGAGCGAAGACTAAAAATGCATCGTATGCATGATCGTGTTCCACAGAGGACGACTACTACTCTACTTACTTGGCCAAGAGTCGCAGTCACTGTTCTGGCCTCTGCGTCCGGGGGATTTCCCTCGAACCTGCAGTATGAGGATACATGTTGAAGGAAAGAAGTGCGCAATCAGAATCCAGCACACTAAGTATTGGTTTTTCAATTTCTGTCACGTAACAATCTTTCAAAATACAAGTGTGGTAAAAATGTTCATAAAATCCACAGTATTGAATTCAAAAGTAGCTTTTCTTTGGATCAGGTCGAAGCCGTGAAAATACACTCGTACCCTGTGCGTATGTACGGCATGAAGTCTGTCGATGAGTGACACGATGCCCTGCTCCAGGGTGTCCAGCGTGTGGTGCTGCGGGTCGTGGACTCTCAAGTCTTTCCTCAAACTTCGAATTGCATCTCTGAGCAGCTGAACCTCCTCTGCCTGCAAATAAGACACAACCACGCACACACATTTGCAGAGATGGGCACTTTACCCTCTTCCATCATCGTCCCTCCGTCCTTATTCATATAATAATTGTCCTCCATCCCCGTCCGTCACAGTACAAAAATAGCTACTGTGATGAAAATAAAATCATAATCATGAAAAAAATGAACTTTTAGAAATTCTAGTCATCAGCATGGTGGGCGGGTACTGAGAGACATACAACACAGCCGGCTTTCATAACCGGGCTGGATTGATCGTGAGTGAAATCGGTGTCCGTAGGCACTTTGTTATGTTCTCTGACCGTACACTAGGTGGCAGTGCTGTGATAAAAATACTGTTTGAGATACAATAGCATGCAAGAAAATAGAGTGTTTGGCTACACTCCGGCCTTGTTACTTTGCCTCCCAAACACCACATACTTAACCCGGTTAGGGACGATTAAAGGGACGGACGAAAACATCTGTTCTTATTTTATCGGTATTTTTGCAAAAAATTCTCATCCTCCGTCCCAAAAATGGTCGCCCGTTCCAAGGATGGAATGCCCATCTCTGCACATTGGACATGAAGCTATTCAAGATTCAATGCAAGAGCTTAGAACGTGTCATAAGCAAATCAAAGACAGCAGGAGGTAAAATACAAGCAAAAGGCCTTCGAGCTATATCATCTCCATAACAACAGAGAGTGGGGAAAAAATGGCAAAAGCACTTACACTTGATATGGAGGAAGCAGCATTTCCAGAGTAGTAATAGCCATTGTTTTCAGTGCAAGGGGAAATCTGAGAAATCTCAAAGTTTATCGTCAAATACGTGTCTGATGTTCAGAATTTGGTAGTCGTGTACGTAATTAAAATCAATATTACCTGCTGTAGCTCTTGATTTGTTACTTGCTGCCTCGTGCTGTTTTCATGGTCCAGCTCTTTTTGCAACTCACTCTGGCAATAAATAAATAAATACATAAATAAATAAATCAAATCCATCCCAACACAACCCAGTAGAGGCCTAGGGGGACAAAATGCAGCTTCTTGCGCGTGACAGCTGTACCTGCTGCTTTTGGCTTTCTTGAAGTTTTTGCTTGAGCTGTTGCAGAAGTCTGTCCTTCTGCCCAACTTCCTTCTTCAGTAACAAGGAAGAAAAGATAGTTCAGTAAAGCCAACTCAAAAAAATAAAAAATAAAAAAACATTCACGCAAAAAAAGCTTGAAAGATTTGAAGCTAGCAATGCAGTGCATACTGTAAGAAATATTCACTGAAAACAAAGAAGGGTTTTTTTTGTCATGCCGGGGTGTTAAGTTACAGTACTGTACACCTTGCAGTCACTCCACAGTCGAGTACATTCCTCCAGCTTCCATTGTAGCTCGGTCTAAGGGAAAAATAGCATGCTACACTCACAATCACAAATGACATCGAACACGTGATTGACGATGTTCTCTCAAATTGTATTCCTTACCTTCTGATTGTTAAAGTCGTCGTTAGCCATGCTGGCTCGGAGCAGCTCTTGCTTCAGCTGGAGGATGGACGCCTCCTGAGTGCAGAGACGCCGCTGCTGAGCCTCCTGGAATTTCCATCAACCAAAATAACCTTTATTTGACCCGGCGCTAATCACTGATCATGCAACGACATCATAGGTTGTGTAAATTATGCATGCGTCTTGCCTTGATTCCTTGGAGGTTTCTCATCTCTTGCTTGCAGCTCAACAGTTCCCTCTAAACCAGCGAGTTAATTATTAATAAGTCTGACATCGCTTGTTGAATTTAATCCGGTGTCTTAATATTTTGCTTGAAAAGAAAAAGAAAATGTACCTTCAGCTCCCGAGACTCCTCCATACTCTGATCCAAACGGCTGCGGATGACTACCTGGAAAGAGAGCGACAACAACGGAGGAGTGGGACAATGCAACAGAAACTGACACCCGTGTCCCCCCC
>CAAKHF010018117.1:25082-43344 GCA_901007745.1 Hippocampus kuda | reverse complement strand
CACACACACACACACACACACACACACACACACACACACACACACACACACACACACACACACACACACACACACACACCGCTATAAAGTCACACACACATACGCAGACAGTGTGTCCCGGAGGAAGAAACGTGAGCTGTGTGAAGCACAAAGAGAGACGAGAGAGAGGCGGCCAATAGAAAATAAAGTTGGAAGGAGTCAAAACTAAAACAGATGAAAGGAAGCAAAAAAAATTAATAAAATTGCCGTGTACCAGCTGCTGCTCGGGATGACCTTCGTCCAAACTGAAAGATAGATCTTGCTCATCCTCCGGCAGAGAGCCTTGCAGAAGCAGGGCCTTAGAAAAAAAAGACATCTTTGGACATCAGAACTAGTAATAGGGATGGGAAGTAGTCGACATCCGTGATTCTGAAAGTGTGGTGTGACGACCGCTAAAGTGGCATGCTGGCAGCCTCTAGTGGTAATCAATGCCTAAGAACAGTTCAGTTGTGTTTAAATTCAATACATTTTCATGAAATACTTTTTAAAAATGTTGAATTATTATTTTAGATTTAAAAAAACAACAACTTTTAATGGACACTTAACATCTGTCAACAAAAAAGTCCAACACAAACTCTCACCGCTTTGCCTACCTGCAAAGCCGACACCATTTGACGCGTCTCCTCAACCTCCTTCTCCAAAGTTTCACTGATGGAATCTTCCCAGGTTGCCTCCGCTGCGCCAACGGACGTCTCGACTTCGGGCGCATCAGGAGACGCGGCAATTATTGACGACGCACAAATCGCAGACTCCCGAGATGTGGCGCTTTACCTCGGTGCTCTATTTGTGCGCGGTCTTCTTCCTGGCGGTCTGCTTGCGTGCTAGGTGGAGATCTGGGAGATGGTAACGGACTCGCGGAGCTGAGACTCGAAGAAAAATAAAAAGCTGACATTTAAAATGTGCCACGGGAGATTAAAAACATCAATTTGCGCAGAAAACTGCAGGAACTTCAGCGGAGGGGATGTTTATGATGAATGTTTGCTCCATTTGAATTTCAACATTCGATCTGTTGGTATCGATTTTTAATTACCTGTTGTTCTGCACATCATCCTGCTCGTCTGGGGTTCCTCTCTCATACTGCTTCACCAGTGCACGTACACACACGCTCCTGTCCACATCTGACCTCCAGCAGCTGAAAGGTGAGCCATAGAGGAGACATTTGAAGTCATTGACAATGACCGGCCACAACTTTAGGTACGGCTGGAAAATCAAATGTGACCTGATAAGAGGCGCTATATGAACCGAGATTATCTAAATTGTGAGGCAGACATGCTAACCACTTTGCTGGCAAGAACTGCATGATAAAGATCAATCGATTGAGGGGATAAGGGTATCAAAGCTCTGCGGGCTAAGAAACGGAAACTGACAGAATCTTGAGATCAAATGCAGCGGGATTGAAGATGGAGGATTTGGAATGGATTTAAAGAGAGATACGATTAGTGGCAATTCATACGTATCGCTGGAATGAATGAATGAAGTACTTGTCCCAAGTATCAACGTTCGCTATTTGACTTATGAAGCATATTTTGCTTCAAAAATATAGCCAAACTCCAACTTGGACCACTTTGGGACGGTTTGACTTTGGCGGTTTCCACTTTCGATCGCTTTTTATACATAATTGCGTCCGACGTACCTGTGGATGCGTGACACGCTGGCAGGCAGTGAGGCGTCATATCGGGCCGATGCTAGAGTAGCAGCAGCACCTTGTGCAAGTGCCACAGTGGACAGCGGGTTGTGGCACGGCGCGGCTGATGTTGAACCTTTCCCACTTCCTGAAGCAAGCCTGGGATTGGCTGACGGCTTGAAATGAGCGGCCAGCGCCAGAATAATCCTCATCACAGATTTCAAGTTGCCTTCAACAATGTCTGCAGAGAACCATGTGACCCATGAATGAAAACAGGCAGAGCGTCTTGAAGTCACACATTTAACTTTGCCTCAAATAATTCTAAATCAAATGAGAACTATTTTGAATCAATAGAAAATGCCGATGAAATGACATACCTCTTGCTGAGATGTGAGGCATGCGTATATGCCTGGAGGAGATGAATTGTAGCACTTGCTCCACATTCTTCCTGCTTTCTTCTTTGCTTTGAGGAGTTAAACAAACACCCTCAAGCACTTCCCCGGCTGTCATAAAGATAAGGTAGGAAACAACAGGATCAGGAGCTTTGCACACATCGGTAATTACTACAACCACCAGAGGGTTAAATTAATAGCTCTCTGACAGTGTCATGAACAATTTAGACAATGTTGGATATTTAATGAGCAAATTCAATCATTTGATAGGCAGCATCATTATACGGGCCACTTCCTAATGAACCACACATATTTAAGAACATATTACGCAGACGTGCATTTATTTACCAACTATCTCGATCAGCTGTACGAGAACCAATCCATCCTGCAGATCCCTCCTGAGGTCAGTGATGGGCGTCAGGCCAGATTTCTTCTTGAGCTGAGCGTTCACCCAGGAGATGTAGGTGGCCAGTTGTTGCTGGATTCAACAGGAAAAAACAAACAAACAGACAAACCAAAAAAAACACGCCCACATCCCGGTTTAGTTCATGCCGAAAAGATAAAAAGTATATTCCTAACTGGACACACAAGGCAAGAAAAAAAGCTAAACAAACGGCCTCCTTTGTTTATCATGCCGGGACAAAGGGGTGGGGGCGGGGGGCAGCGGGGTCAGCCATCTGTAGCAAAACCCCAAATCAATTCAAAAAAAATCAAAAGCAGTAACATAGAATATTTTCCTGTTGCACAGTTGTGTTAAATGTCACGCTTCAGTAGATGCATCCCATTTTTTCCCGAGCACGTCCAATCACGTGACCACCGTTGTCTGGGATACACAACCCACCCATTAACAACACTTTACAATTTTACTAATATGCAGTTCACCTTTTAGATTTAATCGCGTACAGTACATTTATTAGTCGTGGTAAACTTAACTTTTGATAAGCGAAAATGTGACGTAGGTTTTTGTACAAAACTGACTTGTTCCGGAACAATACAGAAATAGGTTAAACATTCGGGTTAGCATTTTCTTTCACTTTCCAAGAACACCCCGCGTATAGATTCACATCACACATGCTTGATTCTGTCAAAACAACAGAATTACTCATGCAATTGTAGTTTTACTCAAGCTAACCCCGAAACAGGAACCAGACTACCGTTACCTCGTTAAAGCCTCCGTGCAGCACCTCATCAAGCAAACTTCCCCGAGAAAGTGAGGCGATCATCTTTTTACTCGAAAATCCATTGAAGCCAGCTATAGAGCCGACTAGCTCCTGAAGTAGACTCTCATGGTTACGGACGAGCCATCAGAATAGGCTAACTAAATAGTGCGGTTAGCGGTAGCCCTCCAAATGTCAAACATCGTTTGATGGACGGGAGGAGGAAACCAACGCCGTTCGTCAAGTTAGGTACCCGACGTCAAGTCCAGAGCACACATACACACACGACTGTTTCTGGTTCCTGCTGTCAAAATAAAATGAAATGGCGACCACTTCCAATAAAGTAACAAGGAACAAGAAAAAGAAGTACTATGTGCTACGGCATAATAGCACATTTTGTGATCAAAGGCCATATTTGATTTTTATAATGGACGATAATGTTGAAAACAAATGTATCCCAAAAAATGGCAATTAAAACAATGTAAAATTGTGTTTTATAACAAGAAGAAAGCAGAATAAAATAACATTGCTTATTATTTTTTTATTAGACATCTAACATCTAATTTACATAAATCCTATTCTAATTTTTAAAATGAATTCAATAAATGGCTTGGTGGCTTGGAGGTTCTACGCATCCAAATATTCCCGGTCGCACGGGAATGGCTTCTTGACTGCACCACAATCCAAAATATGACCTGAAAAGAAATTCACGTGACAGCATTATTCACACACTAATATACACATTTACGGTTCCCTGACATTTTTCTCTATAAAACACATGCATAGATGTATCAAATTTTTTGTAGAGTTCTGTCACTATGGAAGAAAGTTCAGTAATCTGCATTGCTTTTCTGTCATTAAAAACATCAAAAAGGATTGAACCGAGAACTTACGATTTTCACGAAGTTGTTGGATCTAACATTTGCAGGTAAGGGAGGTAAATGTTTCTAGGTCCAGGAGGAGGAATAGAAATTTTTCCATCATCCAATATAACATTCTCACCAAACTCGCACAGCTGAAATGAGGAAGAAAACTGACTTAGTGACACTATTTATACACAAACTCTTTGTAGGTGCTAGTATGTGTCTACCTGTTTTTGTAAAAGTTTATGAGTCAGATTTAGAAGTTTGCTTTGTGTGCTTTTTATGCTACTAAGACGTAAAGTGGCTCTAATCAGGGTCACGCTGGATCCCGGTGGCATGCGAGGCCGTCCTGACAGAAGGCTCACGGCTTCCTGTAAACAAACGCAGTATAGAGTTACAGTGGTGGTCGTCTACCAACGCCTCACTAAGTGTTGTGTTTGTTGCCATTTGGTACGTCACATTTTACAACATTAAAGGCATTGTGACCTCTACTCTGCTCACCACTGTCTGTTCTCATGATGTGTTGTGTTGATACCTGCAATAGTGACACGCCATCGTCTCCCCTGCTTCTTCGTGATTTTAATTGTGAGCCTTCAACCAGCAAAAGAGCTTGCGTGTCAACATCTCCCAATAGAGCACAATCCTCCAGGCTCTGCTTTAACACCTGAGCTGCCCTCTCGTGAAGCTTACCTTTAAAAGAAGTCACAAAAAGTTTCGTTAAAAGCCACTAACTTTTTATGAGTCGTCGATGCTCAACTAAAAAAAAAAAAAAAAAGCCTTATCATGACACAAAGAAGCCACAAAAACCGGACCTGGATTAGGAACTGTGACATCGGAAGCTTGTACAAGAACACAACGGAGCAGTGCCACGCGGCAACGTAACCACAGAGCCCCTCCAACCCTCTCACTGGCCTCAACTGCTCTGGAGCAGTCCTCATGCTGCGTGCAGTGTTCAGTTCCCTGTTGGCAGAATAGAACACAAATCACCACATGCATTCTTGCACCCTATACTTTTAAGAGATCAGCCATTCTTGTCATGTTTGCATACAAATGTATTTTTTTCCCCAACCAGGCATTCTTTCCAAATATATAACAGAAATGTGACCTGTTCAGTCTCAGTTTCAGTAAATGGAGGCTCAGAAGTTGTTTTCTTATGATCCGGTATGGATTCTTTAAAGTCCTGCAGCAGCATCAGTGACGAAACTGCCATGTCCGAACTGAGGATGTACACATAGGAAACTAATAATTGGCAAAATATATAAAATGTGAAGTCCAACATGCCCCATGTGATTTTAAACCTTTGCGCAACGCGTCCTTGCTGCAGGTAGAGGTTGGCCTTCAGAAGATTCGCCTCTAGTTTCAATTCCATGTTCTCAATTTCACTGTAGGAAGGACATGGGAGTTTCTCCAATATGAAGTCCAAAAAGATGGTAGCTGCTTCTAGCAGGAGATACTACAGCAGAAGAAACAAAAGATGACAGATAAGCACAGGAACTGAAGGGAAGCAAAGATTGGTGAGAAAGTCTTACCTTGATCTTTTCAAGAGTGAGATTCTGCTGAGAAGCAAATCCGCTCTCTTTTGGCTTTTCCTCCTGTTGGTCCGACACCTCAGTGTCCATTGGGACTTGCTCCTGTTCTTCTGGGTCCACTTCATAATCTGTCACTAATCATATTTGCATATAGTAAAAAAAATAATAAATTAGATTGGATGGTGCCTATCAAAGCAGAGATGCACTAATTAAAAAAAGTGCAGCACAGAGTTAAAACAGCATCATCCACATGAAAAGGCTTCTGTTTGCAGACCTGGCTCAGGAGGGCCAGCTACAGTGCCACTGAGGGCGAGGGTGAGTTGAACACGCGCAAGGTTAAATCGGAAACCCAACGTGGATCCATAAAGCATGCTGACCTCTGGAGAAAGCTCGCAGCTCACAAGTGCCTCTAAAGCCTAGGACAGAAGTCACATCGTAACATCTACGCAGTGCGCAGACACAACAAATGAATTCACTGAACACAGAAACGGAGCAGCGACAGTACCTGAACATTGTCCAGGAGGGACTTGTTGTTCCAAAACATCGTCTGTGACTGCTAAACAAGCACATTGTATTATTTCGTCAAGTTTTACGAAGTTGCACTATGCGGTTTCGAATCCGAGTGAGCGCTCGTACTTGGCGAGACTCACGAACGATGTAGCGGCCGTTAGGGAGAAGAATCCCCGCCCCTCTTGAGAGCTGCTCTGTCTCCTTTATGGCCTCAGAGAAGTAGCACAGTTCGGTGAGCGCTCGTACCTGCAGTAAACGTCACCGAAATAAATAAATAAAACGCATTGAGCAGAATGATGAGAGGAAATAACAGGCGAGAGCAGTCAACAAAAAAAAATCTGCTGACCTTAAGTATCCTGCTTTCAACATTGCGTTGAACATCTCGACACACTGTCCCCACAAAATGCTGATAAAGCGCCAGCATGGGTAGAAGCTGAAATTGCAAAACTTTATTCAATGCTTCAGAATTGCACGCTTAATCGATCCACGATGAGTCACGGCGGCATCATTTAACGACTTTATTAGGCTTGTTCCTGTAATGACGTCACCTACGCCAAAGCACAATCACAACGCAGTTGCAGTATGTTTGCGTGTCTACCGTTTTGTGGTAGCCAGCGATGAACAGCCATTGGCAAATGAAGTTCAGGCTGGCGACAGTGGCGGCGAGATCGGCCCTGTGGGGTTCGGAGAAAAGATCCACTCCGGGGAGGAGTTCATCACCGATGCTGTATGAAGCATAGCGGAGGTCATCCAGGGGATGAGCCAGGGAGCAGCACAGCACGCACTAGGGAAGGCGGGGGAATCGTAAGATATACGTATCAATACATTGCTCGCGGCGAGAGGGGGGTGTCAAATCAATCGACAATTTACCTTGAAAAGGTGAGCTGACAAGAGACAGCACTTGGTCCTCTGGCTGATATCTGAAGTTAGAATATACCTACACATACCAAACATTGCTGAAGTTTAAAAAAAATGCCTGTTAACAACAACAACAACAAAAAAGTGCAACTTTTAAAATAACCACCCCTACGATGAGAACCTACTGCGCAATTTTAGCAGTGATCACAGCAGCCTGGAGACACCCCCAAAGGCCGGCCTGTCTCAGAGTTTGTTGCAGGGTGCCGCCTCCAAACGACACCCAGTCCCATTTATCTATCACAGCTGGAATGTGTAAGGCGGTATCAACAGCTTTAATCCAGTAAGAGTGTGCCAACCTATGCATCAAAAGGGAAAAAAAAAAAATCAGGACAATGATGAAAAGCTGGCAACGTCCTTAACTCATTCACTCCCAAAGACGTTTTTAAACGTCTTTTCAGACTTGGTCCAGAACTGGCTGGTACTGAATGAGTTAAGCTAGTTTTGGCAATGCAATTGCATGAAAAGGCTTCAAATAAAAGGCTTGTTTCAGAATGAGCCACATTCGCAGACTGGGGAGAAAACAGCTTTCTGACCGTGCGTTGAAGTCGTAGAAATACAGGTTTCCCATTTCATGCAGAACAAACACGCTGAGGGATTCTTGGCTGTTGGTCTGGATATATTCTGCAAGAAACGCAAAGACAAGTGATTGAAATGAAGTTGTTTTCTCAAGCACGCAACTCATCTGCACCATTTCTACTTGTCCTTTCCACGTCTTTTTTTCTTTTCTTTTTATTTTGCTCTTACTTGTGGAAGCCAAGTACGTCGAGATGATTCTGGGCATGTAGTCAGAGCTGACCGGGAGATTGTAGAGAGTATCCGGAGTAATGTGGTCTTTATTAATCAGGTCCCAAGGCTGGATGTTTGGTGTGGTGATCAGTATGGGATTGAAGTCAATCAAGTCTGATGTGATCTCGCAGCACTGCTCGGTTTCAAAACCCGGCTGCGTATTGGCCAGTAGCAGCAGCAGTAACGATCTGCTATAGCGGAACACTTGAAGGCAATGCGGTATCCTCTCAATAGCTTGACGGTAATAGTGCAGTGTGTTCGCCACATCCAGAGGAACACACACAAGAGACTGGGAGCGCTTGATTTCCGCTTCTGAAGGACACGCAGAAAACATCACTAACGCGATAGAAGGCGGCCTGTGACTACAGCTGCTATTCGAACCTCTGAGTTCGGTTTCCTCATTCGGCGAGAACTTGGCCACAGAGCTTGATGACTTGTTGGCGCAATGACGGATCCACCCACTGAACAGCTGACACCCTGCGTAAGTCTTGTACGTTACCTAAAACACACAACGGCCCCCCCCACCCCACACACACATACATATAGAGAGGATGCTTTGAAATGCGGCAGAGTCATTTCCCGAATGATGACGTTCAAACGCGTTACCTCCTTGCCAGTGGTCCACCGAGTCTTGACATGGTGCGGCTGCGGCACTTTCGACCCTCCATTCGCACGAATCCTTTCAAGGAGCTTCCTCTGGGCGAGGACCAACAGGGGAGTCACTGTCAAGGCATATCGTTCGCTAGGACGACACAAGTCACATTCGCGATCAAACGTGAATTGCTTTGGCACTTTTTTTTTTTTTTTCAAACGCGGGTCTCCTTGTCGTGTGCTTAAACCTCGACATTTACCGGGTGTACGAATTGAAGATCAGGGCAAAGTGTGCCAGGCGCTCCCATTTGCCGCTGTCATGGAGCAGCTCCAGAGTGCGCAACACTAAAGCGTGCACAAAACGCATGTCCACTTGGGTGCAGTCATCCAGCGGAGCTGAGAAGCACAGACTGAACTCTTGTTCCTCCTCAGTCACGCTGTCGTACAAACGCCATAGCTTGAAATGTCAACAAAGGGGGTAGTGCAACAAAAAGCGCTTCAGTGTCGTTTACTGTTTTGAGCAGATGCCACATACTGAGCCGTATTGTCGTGTACGTTGACACTTACTCCCAGTCTGCTTAGCATGTCCATGATAAGATCTGTTGCGAGTATTAATAGAGGGGTGAAGGTGTTGTGCAACTCTTGTGATGTAACCAGGAAGGGAGGTTGAAGCTGAGACGCTGTCTGATGTAACGCAATAAGTCTGTTGCTTTCTTCCCACACACTGTGACAGACCTTCTGCAAGTTGGTCCAATGACCGCCACGGTGGGCAAGCACCTGAAAAAGAACAAATATTTTCACACAATACGTTCCACGACAAAAACAGTTACACTGAACTCATGCAGCATGAGACTGCAATTTGTCATTTTGTGTTTTTTTTTTCTCCAAAGGAGGCTGAAATAGTGGCTAGTAGCAGAGTAAATCTTGACATTTACATTTTCATGTACATTGCCTGCTTAAGAGTCAATTTATATTCGAAAAATTATGCCGGGGTGGAAAAAGTATGGCAACCTGTGGCCCGCTCCGTGCGGCCCAGTAGACATTTATGAGCAAAATGAGCAAGCGCCGTTTGATGACTAAACTATTTTACATAAATATACAAATATTTGTAATAATTTATTCAGAATAAATCAGTTGTTATGACACAATAAAAAGGAGCATTTATTTTCCTACTGTAAAAATGAACAATTTTTACCCCCCCAAAAAATATATTTGTAAAGTCACTAATTTGTAAATTTGTATTGTTTCATTGAATAAGTGGCTAATTAATTCAATTCATTTTAAATAATAAATGAGAATAATTGTGAACTATTTTACATGTATTTCAATGTGTTTATTTTTTTTATATTTTAACCCCATCAAAAAAATGGCCTGGAAAGTTGCGCCCGTTTTAAAAGTCCGAGCTCTGTTCACAAACTGTACCATGGCCCTGCGCAGATGTAAAGCGGCTTTCTCCAGTGACTCCAAGGGCACGGTTTTTGGCACCTCTGGCTTTTGAGGGGGCTCTTCCACCTCCTCGCAACTCTCCACACTGTCACAACTATCCTCTAGTGGCGACAAAGCAAAAGCAAAATATTTTCTCCCGTTTCAATCGTTTCTACAACGGTCTCAATCTTACCGACCGTTTTTATCACAGTCTTTGCTCGAAGCTTCATCCGACAGATCCGAATGCGACAAGCGTCTCGCTGAACTGACTTCACATATGGTGGCTTGCTGCTCCTCTAAGTTCCTCTTCAGCAGGACCCCAGAGTTGGCCAGAAAGAAGATTGAGAGATTTAAGTGGCTGTACCTGAAACACACGCCACGTCATTCGGTCCGTACTCCGGCGCGACCCAGAGAGATCCGACGAGGCATCGCGTGAACCTGGACTGCCGAGATCCTCCATGCAAAGGGTGCAGGTCCTGTTCGAAGAGTGTCAGATGCGCCTGAGCGATGTTGTAATTGATCTGGGACCTCCACACTCTTTCCTCGGAGCACCTCCTTCTCAGCTGGAGCCGCCTGGAGTGTCGTTCCACGACGGTATTCATCGAGGACAGCAGCCTCTCTACAGCCTTCAGCTCCCTACGCAACAAACACAGTCCGCTGAGACTCCGTCAATAAAACGACACGACTGAATATCGTCTACCTGACAGTTCTCGCTGTCAGAAGTGCTCCGCGTCTCAGCTTCTTCCGTTTCTTTGGAGTCTTTTTCGTTGTCTTCTGCAATCAAAGATCATCACGATCACATTGCTAAGACATACTGAATTCTTTGCCTCGATATAACGCTGTCGCTTATCCCTTTGCGTTTTTTTTTTGTTTGTTTTTTTTTACCTGTGATGTTTGACCTTCCGTCGTGGCGGTCTCATTAGTTTCTTTCTCACTTTGAGCGTTTCTTTCTGAACATTTGGCGGACACGATCATTTCGTCATCCCTCCTGGCAAAAGCAGAACCATTTGCAAACTGTTAGGGTCTTCATCGCCGTGGGCAAAATTTCGAAAAATCCATCATGAGGTCAAGACCGAAAGCAGAGATTATGATTTATTTCAGTCTAACCGTGTTTTGCCAAAACTCCTACCTGGCGAGAAATCGAAATATGGTTTGACCCCATTGTAAAACAAGATCGAGGTGTCCTTCCTCTAAGGCCCGCTGAAGCAAAAGCGCCGAAATCTCCAAGAAATTTGAATGGCTGCCGAGTTGCATCACTATGACAAAAACACAAGTCAGGCAAAGCTGAAAATAGGAATCGTTGTTTTGAAACATAAATCTGATGCACATGACTTACCAATTCGATAGGCATGCGGCAGCGTGCTCGTGAAGATCCGCTCGCGCAGTGTGGCAATGTCCTCAGAACCACTCAGTGAGGGCGAGCTCTCTATGGAAGCATACAGAGCGGACATTATCTGATGACGCAAGAGAATGAGGAATTTAATATTGTTGTGATTTGCAAATGTGAGTTAAAATTAGGTGGAACCTTCAAAATAAAACGCCCCAAAAAAAAATGTCGTTTTGGAATTCAGCTTGATTGTTCAACTTTGGAAGTTCGCCTGAAATACTTTTTAAAATAGTTTCTTACCAATCACCGCGTCGGGATCTGGTTGAGCTCTGATGACCTCCTTGAACTTCCCAAACAGGATCTTCAATTGGACACATTTTCTCATTTCTTTCTTCACTGCAGCAGGATCTTCTGTCTTTGACTAAAAACATGCGCGTCCACAAAAAAATACGGATCTTGAAATACCAACTTTCTGGAAGTACGTTTGAAAACCAGAATAAAAAGAATGAACAATTTTGATTTTTAAACGCTCATCTTTACCGACACACGTTTGCAAGCAAGTCTAATGAAGCGCTCCTGGGCATCAAAGACGTCTTGGAGAAGAGCATGACCACAGTCTATCACCACCGAGGCTTTCTGGTAGTCCTTCAGTGCACGCAATGCCTGGCGACGGAGGAAAATTACTAGCGGGAATATCATCAAAAAAAAAAAAACCCCGGATGACAGCTTCATTATCCCGATTTCAACACTTCCGGCGGTCTTTTGATGCGCACGTACCTTGGACAGATAGTTGGTGATGCAGGCAATCATGTGCATCAGCGTCTCCACTGTGTTCTTGGACCACTTTTGTTTGAGGTGAGCTTCATTGTCCTTCAGGACGTTCAAACATTTGGTCAGCAACTGAAAAATGGAAAAACACAAATGGCGATTTGGCGGAAACAATGTTGACACCGGGAGTCCACGCGATGCGTCCATACCTTGACTGCAGGATCGCAAGGGATCTGATGGAAGATGAACGGAACCAAGAGGCCATAGCAGCTTATTACAGCTTGAACGGCGGAACTGCTGTCATTTAACCACATCGCCAAGTCCATGGCGACCATCAATCGCTCGCATTCGGCAAGTCTGGCTTCCTGTACAAACAACACGTGCTCATATTGCTTCTCTAAATCCGCATCATCATCCACTTTGAATGCTCGGAAGTGCTTTCCTATGATGGAGTCGATGTGCGGTATGGCGTTGCACACCTGTTTCCACACAAAGAGCCCACAGAAGCTGCGTGAGTCGCAGAGGAGTGATTGCTGCTGAATGTTGATGTCCGTCTCGATGAAGATGGACGTGAGGAAGAGCTGACATAGGAGCGGCGACGAGCATTGCAGATACTTCATGTGCAGCCTGTAAAGAAAAAAGACGGGTCGACTCGAGAGGAGCGAAGACCACACTTGAGACGGACAGAGGTTCGAGCTCCTCACGATGTTGAGGCAATTCTGTCCTGTATTTTTTTGGGCCCGCTGTAAGGAAGGGTAAAATGGTTCCATAATTCCTTGCATGCTTTCTTTGCAATGTCAAATTGTTTGGTTTGAAATGCCACCTGAGAACACAGTCCAAAAAAAAAAAAAAGCGATCTTCATTCAAGTAGCGTGGTTATGCTAACACAATTTTTGGAAAATAAAACAAAAGCGTACCTGTGCCAAGTGAGCCCACGAGGAAAGCAGCGACTGCGGCATGGAAGTCATCAGTGGGAAGGTCGTGGCCCCGATGGCATTGCCCAGTAACTTCCCTTGGCAGGTGTATGCTGCGATGGCAAAAACGTACTTCTGGTTGGGTTCCAGCTTCTCCGCCTTCAGCTGCCATTCACCGCAGACTGCTGGTACCTGCAAACACTTTTGTCGTTATAGCGCGTGAAGGCATCGGGTTCTTTCGATGGAAGCATTTCGGATGAAATCGCAAACCAAATTTCCAGTTCCCGCCAGGCCGAAGTCTCCGAGGCGGACTTTCAGGTCCATGCCCTCGGCTGCACGTCCGCACAGTTGGTACCAGCACACCTTGATTGATGTTGGAAGGAAATTCATCGCAATGCATTGTGTTGTTCTTGGGGTGAGGTGGGGAATAATAAAAAAGAAGAAGCCTTACTTGCCCCTCCATGTGGTAGGGAGCGGGAGCAAAGGTTAAGGAGCGGTTGGTGCGTGAGATTAAGACAGGACGAGGTGGAGGGATTTCCTTCTCGTCCTTCAGCAATTTGCCCTTTTTTTCAAGTGAAAATTTTGGACTGTTGGCGATGTACAATTTTCTCTCTTCTATCGCTGCCTTCTCGATTAAAATACAGGCTTCCTGTAAATTGATAAGGATGGGTGTTATTTATTGATTATTAGTAACTATCAGTCAGCATGGCTCCTAAAGAATTTACAAGTTAAGGATATTCAGGTGACATTTCTGTACAAACTTTAGCAAAATATCCTTAACGTACGTTTTGTGCGTGGCGTAGAAAATATTTTTGAATACAACCTCGAGAAGACTCCTGGTGACACTAGACTCATTTGCCTTGCTTCCATCATACAGCAGCAAAGACTTCTGGATCAGGAAAAGGGCTTTCGACACTTTGTTCTTCTTGATCTTGTCCAAGAGATCAGATTCCGTCACTGAAAACCATCAAACGGTAGAAGCATCTGCAAATGCAAGACGTATTTTAGCCACGCGGCAATTGAGGCTCACCTGCATTGAACTGCATTAACTTGAGAGACGCCCGGTGGTAGATGATGTCCAGTTCAAGAAGAATGTCTATCGCAAGCATGGACGTATGCGTAGACGGCGTGGACCGATCCCTTCTCGCATCCGACTCGATTTCTTCCTTTTGCTTCTCACTTATTTCACTCTGTTCGTTTCCATCGTCCCTCTTTTCGGAAAGAACGACAGGACAATCACAGCATCCAAACATGGAAGACTTTTGTCAACTCAAAAGAGTGGCGAACGAAGACGGGAGCACCCCCCGATAAAACAATACGTGCCAGCAGGTAAGTAATGTCAGGGGGAGCAGTGCCATCTTGGGGCATCAGTGTGACCACACGCTTGACCAGAGCCTCAAAACCCTTCTCAACCACCGTCCGCACTTTTTGAAGAAGCTCTACACGTGACCCCTGCAAGAGAACACACAAAAAAAAAAAAAACAGCAGTTGCTTCCAGCAAATATTATGCTCAACTGTTGATTGATGCTATGCAAAATGTAGTTCAGTACCTTAAGCAGAGCGAAGCAGTATTTCTTTTCATGACCAACTTTGACCTTTGGCGGGGCTAAACGGAGAACAAACGGCGGTTTCGGAAATCAAAACATCTGACAAAATAAAACAGAAATGACATCGCCCTCTTTCTATCCGGAGACAAAATCAGCGCGCTCACACTGCGTCATGCGATCAGCCGCACTCTCGAGCAGTAAGACCAAGCTGTGGATCATCTCTGCCGTCTTGATGCAGTCGACCGTCGCCAGGTCACACGCAAAGGCCACTTCGCACTGCATGGAAAGGCACCACGCCCACTGCATGGGCAGAGAGAGAAATACATGCCGGCGCGTGCATCAAGTACACAAGAAATGATGCGGCGACCGTTTGAACACACGCTGACTGCTCCAGTGTTTTAACCTTGTCGTGGTCTTGTGTGTAGTCGGGGTTTTTCATCTGATCCATCTGAATCACCAGCTTCAACTTCCCCCAGAGAAAGAGCAAAACATCCCAAACTAGTTCTACATCTGGCTGCGCCTCCTGCGAATCCGCACACGTAAGACAAACCGTGGGGAAATTCTCAAGGAAACGTTACACGTGACTACGAACACAAGATGCGGCATTAACATCGTTGAATATAAAACTTACGGGGACGGAATCACAAACTGCCTTGTGCAGAGTCTCCGTCAAGCCGAGGATGCTATCGAGGGATCCTCTGTATTTGTCTGCGGAAAACATCGATTGAACAAGACCAGGTGTTGATGTGAATACGACGCAATCATCAGATAGGGCATCATTTTGCTCTTGAGAGATGTTTACAAGGGAGGCATACGCCACACCAGGGCTTCCCAACCACTTTGCTGTGACACATTTGTGTGCTGAGTGACAATTATTATTAACTACAAATAACATTTTAGTTTTTTTGCTCATCTATTTATGCAAGTGACATGGAGTGACAGCCAAAACAAATAAATGCTATTTCACTGACACCACATGTCCTCATTTCATCAATCCACCACATTTTGCTTGTTAAATCAATTCAGAGGACATTTTGCTTCATTAGAAAATGTCATTTACAGATAATTTTATCATACATCTATGCGTTTTATTTCCTCGGAACGCAAATGGCACTGATTCTCTGAAACGGGCCGCCAATGATATTGCATTGTGGCATACTTGTTTGGTGGTGTGTTCGTGTGTTAAAAAAAAAAAAAATTAAAAAGGTTGGCAAACATTGCACTAGACAATCACTTCTACTACCGACGTCCTCTCTAAGACGCCTTCTGTGGGAGGACTTCAGAGTGAGGAAACCATTGATCAAGGCGAGCTCGTATTCTGCCTTCCTGAATGCGGGACCTTCCACAACCTGACAAACACGGACGGGGGGCGTCCATTAAGACAGCACGTCTGAGATTCTCTTCGACTTTTCTACTAAACTGGACAAACACAGAAGAGCTCACGGATAAAATCTCCAGCATCAGTCGTGAATGTTCAACAAAAACATCCGGTTGCTTGTATTGAATCATCAACTTGATGAACCTGACGGCGGTCGTGACGGGCACTTTGTGTTCTCCTGGAGCAAAACAACACATGACGACTCACAAAAATGTATTCAGTGTCTGTTGAACATGTATGGAAGTCGAAAAAAAAAAAAGACATTGATCATGACTTACCTGCAATAGCTAATTCCATCAGAGTTGATGTTGTGGACAGCGCACTGAGAGGAACACAAGCCTGTTCTTGACGTTTCTGGTCACTGGTGCTAGCCACTCCTTGATAAAACGTAGAAATTCCAATCACCTCACCGACAACATTTTCTCTGTTGTGCTTTTTTTTTTCCTTTTTTGACCTACCAGATAATATACTGATACCAGAGGCAAAGAGCTCCAGGACCACTTCCTGCAGCTCGAGTTCTTCCGGCAGCCTCGTCTGCAACGGGCGCATGGAGCTGTCCCAAAGTGCTTCGCAGATACCCAAAAACTGTGATGCGCTGCTGTCAAAAAGGCCCATCAGCATTCGCTCTGTGGCATTACGTGGCCACGGTATCTAGGGCCACATTCAGACTCTTTTAGTTCATGTTAACGAATGACAATGCCAAGCAATGACAAAGCAAATAAAACCACCCGAACTCTAGCAGCAATGCAAATTCTTCAATTCAATATTGACTTTTAAACTTAATATTGATGTCCCATCTTTTCTTTACATTTGGAAAGTCTTTGGGAGTGGTTTTGCTCTTGATTGTTATCATATGTTTGGGTTTCCTCCGGGTCTCAAACACAGCCCGCTTGAACATCATGACAGCCAGCTGGAAGGGAAAAAAAAAAAAAGTATATATGAAGTGAGGAATTAAAATAAAGTCCATTTTATTGTAAATTTCAACTTAGAATGCATCACAAGTTAAACTGCAGAAAGAGAGAAAAGAAAAAGGGCTGGTAAAGACTTTAAAAAGATATTCATCGAGATTTGCCCTTCTTATGCTTTAAACATTTTCCATAGATATTGAAAAAAAAATTGCAGCAAAGTATGACAGAATTAATGAAAAATAAAAGTGGTCCAATGCCTTGATGGAGGCTTCTCTAAAGGCCATTTGAGTCTCTTTGTTTGCGGGACCACCACTCTCCTTCTCCTTCTCCTGCTCTGCAAGGTCATTGATTTTTCCCAGCGCTCGCCGGGCAAATTCCTGTAAGCCGTTCAAAAACGCAGGAATATAAAACTAAAACAAGACTTCTTTTGGATTGGGTTTGAAGCACTAATGAAAACAGTTGATGTTGCTTTGAGATTGTCACCATTTAGGTGTCTGAACAGTGTGACGAGTGGGTTTCACCTCTGCCTGTAGAGAAGCCTGGTTGTCATAGTAACAGTGACAGGCAGTACAGTAGAGTTTGACAAGCCACGGCAGATGTTTCACAGTCATGATGGGCATGTTTGACTCTAAAGTGAGGCTTGCCCAAAGAAGGTACTCCATTGCCTAGAAGGAGCACAAAAGGGGAAAAGTGTGGACAATAGATTTCCAACCATATAACAACATGCTGCCTTATGTGAAAGGAGAATTTTAAGTATCTTAGACGGCATACCTTCGGACTATGATTCAGTGCCATCAGGTAGTTACACATTTTGAAGATCTGCAACGTACCTGGAAAAGGCAGGTAACGGGACGAAAACGACTGGTAATCTATTTCACCCAAAAGAACCGACGACACAAAAAAGAATCAAACTAGTCTACCGTTATAAATTATCCAGCAGAGGTGCTTGTTCTGGTGAAACGCCTGCATCATTATCCTGACAAAGTTCAGCACATGCAGCAGTTTCAAAAGCCCCTTCTGGCTGAGGACCATGGGCCTTTTCTCCAGCTCAAATATGCACAGTGCACAGCCCAGCATTGAACGGACCTACACACACAAACCAGCAGCCAAAAATAATAACACCGCATGGGCAAGACTTTTCATGGCGAGGAAGAAAAACAATCACAGTACCGCAAAAAGAATACCTTCATGATGAAGACATCTTGGTCTGTGTCAAAACCTTCAGGAAAGAAGCACTTCAAGAAGTGTTCCACATCTGTAATGTCGGTTATACTCGTTGAGCAGAACTGAAGCAGGTGCAGACTGTAGCCTTGCGACAGAGCCGTCTGGTATAACTGAGTAGAGAAGAGACAAATCAATAAAAATAACACAAATGACTCAAAAACAGGCAGGCAATGTGACAATTACCTTTAATCCGGTGAGAAAATCTCCAATCTGTAGCATGCGCTCCTGGTACAATTTAAAAGGCAGACGTGGTTTGAAGTTTCGCCAGATCTCAGCCAGCAGTGTAACCCTTTCAACGTGATTAAAACAAAAGACAAACATGATGATTTTTTTTCCCCCCCAATGTGTGTCATGTCATCTTG